>MU528344.1:433859-436359 GCA_024362625.1 Silurus asotus
TAAAACAAAACATATATATATATATATATATATATATATGTTGTTTTTTGTTTGTTTTTGTTTTTTTAATATACCAGTGTAGCTCAGTTTAAAGCAGGAAAATCACACGGAAAGGTTTTAATTGTAATAAAATTTTAAGAAATATTTTTAATTGTATTTTCTCGTAAATTACTGAAGAACAACTGTACAGTAATTTCAGATATTCTTCTGTATATATGTGTGTGTGTGTGTGTGTGTGTGTGTGTGTGTGCGCGCGCGAGCGACCGCGCGAGAGAAGCCACGTATACGTTAACTATGCTCTATGACCACAGCCATGAGAAAATGTCAGACATTTATAAATAATACATTTCCGGTGATGATGGATACACTCCATACATTCCAGCTCTCTACATTGGCACTTTCTCCACTATCAGTTTTTTACCTTGCCAGATTCTACACTACTCTCCTCTACACTACTGGCCTGGATACTACTACTGCTCTATTACACTGCCAGTCTCTACGCTACTGGCCTCATGTCAGCCTCTACACTACCAGTCTTTACACTGCCTGTCTCAATGGTCAGATCTTTACACTGCCTGTCTCAATGTTATCTGCCTTTACACTACATTTCTTAATAGTTTGGTCTTTACACTGCCTGTCTCAATACTACTGGTCTTTACACTGCCCATCTCGATACTACTGGTCTTTACACTGCCTGTCACAATACTACTGGTCTTTACACTGCCTGTCTAAATACTACTGGTCTTTACACTGCCTGTCTCAATACTACTGGTCTTTACACTGCCTGTCTCAATACTACTGGTCTTTACACTGCCTGTCTAAATACTACTGGTCTTTACACTGCCTGTCTAAATACTACTGGTCTTTACACTGCCCATCTCGATACTACTGGTCTTTACACTGCCTGTCACAATACTACTGGTCTTTACACTGCCTGTCACAATACTACTGGTCTTTACACTGCCTGTCTCGATACTACTGGTCTTTACACTGCCTGTCACAATACTACTGGTCTTTACACTGCCTGTCTCAATACTACTGGTCTTTACACTGCCTGTCTCAATACTACTGGTCTTTACACTGCCTGTCTCAATACTACTGGTCTTTACACTGCCTGTCTAAATACTACTGGTCTTTACACTGCCCATCTCGATACTACTGGTCTTTACACTGCATGTCACAATACTACTGGTCTTTACACTGCCTGTCTCAATACTACTGGACTTTACACTGCCTGTCACAATACTACTGGCCTTTTTTACTGCCTGTCTCGATTCTACTGATTTTTACACTGCCTGTCTTGATACTATTGGTTTTTACACTGCTTGCCTCAATAGTGCAGTCTTTACACTGCCTGTCTAAATAGTGTGGTCTTTATACTGCCTGTCTCAGTACTACCGGTCTTGACACTGCATGTCTTGATACTGCTTGGCTTTACACTGCCCGCCTCGATACTACCACCCTTAACACTGCTTGTTTCGGTACTGCTGGTCTTTCCACCACCTGTCTCGATACCACTGGTTTATACACTTCCTGTCTCAAAACTACTAATCTCCAAACTGTTTGTCTTGATATTACTGGTCTTTACTCTGCTGGCCTCTAGTCTGCCTCTACTGGTCTCATGAGTTTATGAAGACCTAAGATATTTAAATCTAAGGGTTTTTGGTTAAGTGTGGTGCACAAAGGCACACAGACAGGCTCGCACACCATACAAACACACACACACACACACACACACACACACACACACACACACACACACACACACACAGACCTCCAGATGAACAGAATGAATGCAGACAGCACTGCTTGGCCAGCCAGGTCCTTAGAAAGCAAGCTAGAGTTCAAGGCAGGGGGGTTAAAGGTCAGCTTCATCCCAGACGAATGACCTCATTTATCTGTGACTGACCCTGTGGTCACACGGCCAGGGGAGGAGACTGTGAGTGTAAGAAACAGAGAGAAGCTCTGCTTCTGCTTATTCTGCTGTTCCAGTGTTTTACACTTTAATAAAGATGCAATAAATAAAATTAAATAAAAAGAGTTAATATGGGTGATTTTACAAATGAAGGTAAAAACAAGGTAAGAAAAATAAACAGTGATAAAGTAGAGCAAACATAACAATTAGAAGAAACACAAGAGTAAATTATTAAGCAACTCAAGAACTGTGAGTATAGATCTGGACTGTAGATAATATAGTCTGCAACAATGGTTTAGGACTACAAATAGCTGGAAGAAATCTGCATATAAGCAGCCGTCAGTGAACAGGACACTGAACGACACACATCAACAATGATAAACTATAAAGATGAGGTTGGGATCTCTTCCGAGTCTGGTTCTTGTAAGATTTCTTCCTCATACCATCTGTTTCCACTGAACCGCTTGCTCAGATTTGTCTTGTATTCTCTCTCATATATACTACTTCTATTTTATTTCCTTAATTACTGCTGCCTTTTGCATGTGATTTATAGGCTGAGCTTCACTTAAAGGCTGTGATTTTTCC
>MU528344.1:441359-443859 GCA_024362625.1 Silurus asotus
CACGTTTCACCTATGAACCCAATAAAACTTTTGGGGCGCTACAAGTACAAGTAGCCGATTTCTCTCCCACGCGCACAAACGCGCAAACACCAACGCATGAACGGAAAATGTGCGCATAATCAGCAATCGATTAGCGAATCATCCCAATCATCGGAGTCTTCATAATGAAACGGAATCAAGAGATCAATATAGACGACAGGCCTTTATATAGCCTTAGTAACAGGGGAAAAGGTGGAAGGGTGGAATTAAGAGAGAGAGAGAGAGAGAGAGAGAGAGAGAGAGAGAGAGAGAGAGAGAGAGAGAGAGCGCGAGATAGATAGAGAGAGAGAGAGAGAGAGAGAGAGAGAGAGAAAGAGAGACGGAGGTGTCAGAGCGCTTTACAGACTGCTGGGAGGTAACATAGCTGGCGGCCTTCTCCAAAACCACGGCGCGCGCGCACACACACACACACACACACACGCGCGCACACGCACAGACGCGCAAACTCAAAGATACACACGCACAGACGGATGTGGGATAGAACGGATGAGAGAACGACCTCTGCGGGAATCGGGTACCGTGTTTCTTTTTGAGCTTGCTGTTTGCTTGATAGATAGATAGATAGATAGATAGATAGATAGAGAGAGAGAGAGAGAGAGAGAGAGAGAGAGAGAGTTAGGGAGTGAGGGACGCGGCGGATTTCCCTCTACACCGCCTTTAAATGCAATTTATACATTATTCTGAATGAGAAGAATGCTGACGCGCGCGCGGGAGTCTGTGCGTGCTTGTGTCTACGTGCGCGTGTTTGTGTGTGCGTGCAAGTGTGTAGCAGGAAACAAAAACAGATCAACCGGAGACCTCGCGTTAATCATCTGACGATATATTTTTTTTATTTTTATTTTTATGCCGCGTGCAAGTAATGAAACGTTTGTGCTGACTTGCGGTCCGTTTTTTTACCCGCACACCTGCGCTTAAGGAGATTGTGGGCAGAGCCGCCGGGACAGCTGGCGTGTGTGTGTGTGTGTGTGTGTGTGTGTGTGAGCTGCGAGTCGGTGTGTTGGTGCATGCTCCACTTAGCTTCTGTAGCTTCAAGACCCAAGCTGCTTCATGCTAGCCGTATTGTGTGTGGGGTCGTTTTATACTTTCTTCCTCTCTCTTACACACACACGCGCACACCCACGCACGCACACCCCAAAACCGGTGCAAGCAAGCAGCGCGCGCGCATCAAACACAACGCCAAAAAGTGAACGCGAGTGACTAAAAGCCGGCGCGCGCCCAAACTCGTCGATGTGCCAAAAAAGTAACGCCGACAAAAGCAACCAAAGAAGAAGAAGAAGAGGAGGAGGAGAACAAGAAGAAGGAGGTGTGAAGGCGAGAAGGTGTGAAGCCACGCGCGGCGGCGGATCATGTTCGTTCCCCTGCCGGTGCCGTTAATGCTGCAGAGAGCTGCTCCTGAACTCTGGCGCCTCAAAGCTCCGTTGCATATGCGCTCCACACACGGTAAAGCTCTTCAACCTTTCTACTTCTCACTCTTCTTTCTCTTTCTCTTTCTCTGACACACACACACACACACACACACACACACCTTACAAACTAAAATGACTATTCTTTGCACTCATATCTCTGTTTATTCCGCACGCGCCCGATTTCTTTCTCATTTATTTCTCTGGTTAGATGAGACCCCGTGCTCAGCTCGGCGAGGAAGCCCCTCGATCCTTTTTTTTCTGAGCTCTGGCGCGCAGTTTCTCGGGTCGGGAATATTCTTTCTAATGTGTCGGTACCGCTGGGATTAATAAAGGCACCTGCGTGTAAGCAAGAGACACGGACTGGGGGAGAAATGAACCAGAGAGGAATCCCACAAAGTCCACCTGAAAGGTGTTTTGCAGAAACCAAATGTAGAAAAAAAAACATAAACAAACAAACAAAATATCCAAATTGATCACAACATGCGCGTGAAATAATTTTCTTTTGTCACTGGATTTTTTTTATTGCTTAAAAAAACAGAAAGCATCCAAACCAACTTCACACCATTTCATATATAAAAGTTAATGATAATTATTTCGTGCACAGCACCATTTCAAAATATATTTTAGTATGTGTTTATTATTATAATTCTTTTTAAGTTTAGTTTTTTGCAAATGTTCCTTTACTTGCTTCAGAAATCAGATGAAATGACTTGTCTGTCATTCACCATTTTTCCCTCTTTAATTTGAAGTCTTACTTAGGTATCCAATCTGTTTGCATCGTCTTTGTGTGGTTTTGGGGCTGTGCAGGTTTTTGCAATTTTTACATTTAAATTTATGGCATTTGGCAGGCGGCCTTGTCCAGGGTGACTTCGAATTGTTTACACCACTGAGGGGCCTTGCTCAAGGGATCAACAGTGGAGTCCTGATCATGTTTGGATCTTAACTCACAACCTTCTGATCAACGGCTTAACCCCGAGCTACCACCTAGAGTTTTGTTGGTAACACTGTTATTAAAATGCCTGCCAAAAAAAAAAAAGACAACATTGTGCCCACGC
>MU528344.1:448859-456359 GCA_024362625.1 Silurus asotus
ATCAGATGGCCTTGAAAAGCACCACAAAGGTAATAACACATAAAATGTGCTTTTGGAATCTAAAACCTCATATTTACTTCAGCTGCTGCTAAACTGTAGAGTTCACCTTAAATCTGAGCAAATGCAAACATGGGATTCTTAACTATGAAAGTTTATTAAATTAATTTAACGTACCATATAGCTGTTTTGCTAAGGAGAGACGCAATGCTCCGCCTCACGTGTTATTTCACTTAAAAATAACTGATAAAACCCGTATCGGGTAATACAGCGTTTAAAGGTGGCTATCCGTTTTTCTATCTGTGTACAGGACAGCCTTAGCGCTCATATTCCTGACACGATTAAACGACGCCCATATGCTCATCACTATCTGCTTGATGGGTGTACTTTAATCAATAAAATGCAAAAGTGTTGCATTTTTTTCAACAAAGAGCCTAGCAATAGATCTTCTTATGATTCTTTCTAAGAAGCCTATTTAACTTGAAAAGGGTGTGGATGAGAAACGACTCGTCACCACTCAGTCCAAGCCCCTGCCTTCTTCTCTCCTAACCTCTCTTCCTGCCCCCCATCCCCCTTTCCCTTTATCCTACCCCCAGGAAAGAAGGAGAAGGTGGGAGGAGATAGTGCGAACAGAGGGCTGGGTCAGAAACACAACTTGGACAGAGGAGAGGAGAGGAGAAGAGAGGGGGGTGTTTTTTGGGGGAAAACAGAAAACATTAAAATTCATAGCCTTTTTTTTTATTTTGCTGAAAATCAATACTGTCTACTATGGATGAGGTGAACAGTGGACAACAGCGGCTGCAGTTCAGGGTTGGGGTGATAGAGAGGTGGGGGATAGCGGGAAAAGATGAAGGGGGAATAAATATTCTGGCTGGGGGGAGGGGGGTCAGAAGGACAACAGGGCTGCTGTTCATTAAGTGTAAAGAGCAGTGGCTGGGGCATGGGGCTATTGTCCATCCGAGTGGACAAGGAGACGCTGCAAAAAAGCACAAGCATATGAAAGAGCCACGTGTGTGTGCGGTCACAATAATTTAGCGGGCACACACACACCCACACACCCACACACACAGATTTGTCTTACTTTCCTTGTCCATAGCCTGACAGTTATTAATGCAGCTAATTAATTCTTTGCTATATCGAAACCTCACCCTAACCTGAGTAAACCAAAATGATGTCTTTTTTTTTCTCTATTGTATTTAATTAGAATAAAAAAATCACAAGATACTTTTATTAAATATGACTTCACAATATCTTACACCCTAACATGTCCGTACTTGCTCAATGCACAATTTTCAATACAGAACAATGCTAAGTTTAATATAAAGTATACCCAGTCATGTTCTGAAGGAAACGTGTCCTGTCATGTTCATAAACACTATTTGAAACCCATTTGCTCTGCGCAGGAAGCGCACAAACACACATTTTCAACACTATTCATACAGTCACAGTCCACAGAGCACACAATACCATTATACAGTGTGCAAATACAAATGCATCAAAAACATAGCAATCAGATGTGTGTGTGTGTTTGTGTGTGTGTGTGTGTGTGTGTGTGTGTGTGTGTGTGTGTGTGTGTGCAGAAGTACTACATATGCATTCTATAGAGACAGGTGTCTTTGTACACCTATAGGGCTCCTGCAGTTGGTTACTATGGGAATAGGTGTGAAGGGCTAGGCTGGGCCTTTTTTTTGATGTGGGCGAAGCATAAATAATTTAAGGAGGCAGCATTGAAATGCAAAGGTTGAGGTGTAGATATGTGGACCGTATTGATGTTTGCGAATTTCATCATGCACTCAGTAAGCTGTTTCCATCTCTAGCTGTGCAGCCCAAACGTTACGCTTGTCCATTATTATGCATCTGGATTTTTATCTCCATGGGTTGGTCTCTGATTTATCTAACATCATTAGAGTATGTGTAACTGCAACATGACATGCTTATGGGGAAACTTTTCATCTTTTTGCTTTGTCTTAAACTACAGAGCGGGAAAGTTAACAGCAACTAGACAAATGTTTTGTTTCAAATTTTCATTAATTTCAAAATTCGAATTCAGGAGGGTAACTGTTTTAAGCTTTAAATGTCCATTTATACCATTCTTTAGAGGTTTTTTTCTTATCTGAAGCTTATATGAAAGTTTTTGGATGTGTTAAATGAGTGTGGCCCATGGGATCTGATTTATAAAAACGTGTAGAATTTGTTGTAGATTTGTGCATAAAAATCATTAGAATGTACACAAACATTCTTATTTGTCTGTTATCCCATTTATTATTAGCTTATCTTCTCATTTCCATAAAGATACACTACCAAGCAACAATGTAATATAAACAACTTGCCTGTAAAAAAGTCAAATCAACTCATGGTACAATTAATTGGTTTTAAATATTTGATCCAGCATGAGTGAAAGTGTGTGTTAATAATTCGACTTAAAGTTAATGACTAAATGCCACACATATCTGAAGTTTCTTACAAAAATGACTGAGATTAGATAAACTGCAGTAAGTGAACAAAATGGACAGAGGATCCAGCTTCTTAGAAACATATCTGTTCCTATACAAAGCGTGTACAAAATCTTCAAGCAAACACCATATTCAATCTGTAGATGTACTTTTTAAGTGATTTTAATCATTTTTCTCCCCTTCTGAGAACAAAAATAGTCATTTTTTGCTTATCTTTTTGATAATAAGACGGGATTTCCTCACGGTCATGGACACATTTCTTATTCCTTGTTCTTGAGAAATTAGCAGATTGCCTAATACGTTTTTAAAGAGTAGAAGACGGTAAAAACACTCTGACATCTAGGAAGGAAGAGAAAAAATACTGATCATGGAATGTTGTAACTAAAAGTTCTTGATCCACCAGGATCAGCTCTGGATCCATCATGACCCTGACAAGGAATAAAGCACCTGAAGATTATTGAATAATATCAGTTTTGTTCCCACTGTATTAGTGTAGAAGACTTATTGATTGCTGCACATAGGACACTGACCCCTCACACTCAGTGACCAATGTGAGCAAAATGCTAACTATTTAATGAGTCATGGGAATAGACTATCATGATTTTTTTTATCAGCTCTTTCATTTAATACTTTAATTTAGGTTAAACATAAATCATGTGACACCGCTTATTGCTTAAAAAGGCCCTAATGTGTTTATAGGCATTTATAAACATCTCTTTCTATCACTCTCTCTCTCTCTCTCTCTCTCTCTCTCCGTTTGACCTGCGTACCTGCACGAAATAAATAAAAGGCTGTCGAGAGTGGGTGTAAGCGTTGCCCTGGCAATGATAAAATAAGAGGTGGCTACCATGGAGATGTAATAGAGAAATGAGAGACACCAAACACTCGCACTGGCTTCTGCTGGGCTACTGCGTCACATTCTTCTCAGATTGCATTTGGCATAAAAAAGGCATGCCATATCAGGTATTAAGAATATGAAAAAAAATGTTTTTGCAAAGTCTTCGACTCAAAAAGGATTTACCAAATGTATAAAAAATTAATAATGCTTCTTGTAGTAATCAGTCATTTAAAAAATATCATTTGTTAGAAAAATTATTCTTCAGCCGCAAAAAAGTATGAAACATTATGTATTTTTATTTTAAGGAAGAGGAACAAAAAAAAAAAACCCAGAAGCCTTAATATAGAGACTAGTCAGAATGCTTGTGTTGCAAATTGTGTTGCAAATGTAACTTAACTTTTTTTAAAGAATTAATAAAAAGAGTGCTGTTAAAACAAATAAATATATATATATATATATATATATATATATACACACACGCACACACACATACATAAATGTTTTTTATTTATTTATAAAGCACCTTTCTACCTTTTCTTTTCTAATTTTGCTCTATTTAAATGGGTTTTTTTTCCTTTTTCAGCTTTGTCTCGCTCTGCTCCACCAGTCCCCCAGTTCAGCAGCTTCTTGTCCATTCTTTATTGCATACGCTTCTTCCTGTTTCACAGTGCTTTTATTTATAGAAGGCAGGTAGAGATGAGGTGACTGATCAAGACAGTGTAACAGGTAATCAGGTTCTTGATTTATTAACCAATCACAAAGATAAGAACTTGATAACAAATCACATAAACACATCTCTCGTTTGACAAATTTAAGCCTCATTAAACATAAGAGAGAAACTAAGGCTTGATTACACAAATATAATCAAAATAAAAAAAAAGATCTCTTTATTTAACAAAAAGTCCAGACGAGATTTTTAATTACATAGCATATATGAAATTTTTTTTCTTTAAACAATTAAAAGCCTAAGAGTTGGTGGAAATATTTCATTATATCCACTGTATTGTAGAGTTTAAGCTTAGTGAGTTGAGAGGTAGAGGAAGGGGGAAAATTTCATTTATTAATTTATTTCAATAACTGCTTTATGCTGGTTTAAAAATGAAAAAGCACTAACACAAAGACTGATGATGAAAAGAGGGAACTGCTGCAATTCTGTACGAAGGGTTATGAATCATTTCTGTTTTCAGGGCATTGTGTAGCACAGGGGCAAAGGATTCAGGAGCAACACCCGTCATATTGTGGAGCGATGCAATTGAATGAAACTACTAGAAATTTAATTGCTAAAAATTACAAAGCACAAGGCAACAACCCAGTCAAGAGACGTATTGAACTATAAGGCAGTAGATATGCGGCTTGGATTCTGGTTACAAAAGGCTTAATGTTCAATGATCCAAAATCCAGAGAAACTATGTGTATAGCTGAGGACAGGGCCTTTATCTGTTCTTACATCTTTATACATTTGTGTGCAATTTTGATACAGACTCTTTACAATGCACACCTTACTACTCTCTAAATATAGTATCAGTATCCAAATCTCTTGGACTTCGAATATGAGTTTGTGTTCAAATATGTGTGCTGTGTGTCAGGGTGCTCAACCTGTCACAGACTCATAGCAGTAATCATAGCAAAGTGTTAAGTGAAAATGCTGGCAATTAATATTATTATTATTTTTTAGCAAAGAAACACATCTTAAGGGAAGAGGGCTCTTGTGTGAATGCTCTTTTTTTTGTTTCTATAATTTGTGTAGAATACAGAGACATTTAAACACATTAAATCACACACTGTGATACACAAGTTCCTAAATGTCACACAGGGAGATTTGGACTGGGTTAGTACTCTGTGTATTGTTCTGATATGTTTCAGTGTCATAGAACTTAGGCCTTGAATTTTTAGTGTGTGTGTGTGTGTGTGTGTGTGTGTGTGTGTGTCTGGGCCGGAACTGCACAATGGTTCTTGAAGTGTGAGTACACATGGAGGTTGACATATACATTGCATTGTTTTAGGTATTGTATTTGTAAGTGTGTGCGTGTGCGCGTGTGTGTGTGTGTGTGTGTGTGTGTGTGTGTGTATGTGAGAGAGAGAGAGAGAGAGAGAGAGAGAGGGAGAGAAAGAGAGAGAGAGAGAAAGAGACATTTTGGCAATAGTCCAGTACATCAATAAAACCAGCTGGTGTTGGAGAGATCGTATGAGAGTCATTTAAGCTCTGTTCCTCCCAGCTCTTACAGTTTACGGAATTACACCCCCCCTGCTCCACACACCTTCAGGGGATTTGTGTTTAGTAAGAGTTGGTAAACGAAATATAAAACAGACAACTGTAAAGATCAGGGAAAGCTACAAGCCGCCACAAAAGCAGCATTTGATGGAGAATACAAATTATTTTTTTTTTAAGTGACGTATTTTTTGTTGACCTTTATGAAGTTGAAAGTACACTCTGCCAACGAAAGAAGAAAGAGAATGGATTGGAGTAAAGGACCTCTTTTATTAATCTTTTAGTGAAGGAACATTTGTGTAAACCAAACTGAGCTAAACATTCTTGCCAGATTTGCAAAGGTCTCGAAACATATTGATATATTTTGCAACTTGTGCATGTATTGATGAATGAAAGTAACCTGTAACTGCCCCGATGTCATGTAATACAAGTTAAATACAGGTTTTTGAAGTGCAGGCTTTCTTGTGTTTAGGGACAGAAACAACCAGGAAAGACAGTAAGGAGATCATGGTGCAAGGTGTGGCATAAATACAGGTGCAAAAAAACATCTTGTCACGTGACACGTCACAGTAAGCTGCAGTGAGTGTTTTGAGCATGACCCTGACTCCAGGCTTGTGCATGGTACGGACGATTTACAGATTAACACAATACAGGGTAAAGCTCACACATCTGAAATAATTAGAACAAATCTAAAAAACCTGAAAATTAAAAAAATAGTTTATAAAATAATAGTTATTAAATTGATGAATACAATAAATAAATATATAACAATAAATAAACACATACAATAAATATGAAAGGAAATGAAAATAAATAGAAACTTGTTTAACATGAATGCAGATTATTGCGGTGGGGATTGTGGACAACAGACACACAGTCTCTGTGACTGTTGTTCATTGTGTACTTACATATGCCATATTGGGAAATTCAGTCATAAAATGACAAATAATGGCCCCTAGTGAATATACATTATTATAATTATAATACACAAGACCTAATTACATCTGTGTTCCCAACTGCACTAATGGTCCAAATCATCTTATTTTGCCTTGCTTGCTTTATTTTGCATGTTTATTAATTCTTTAGTTTATTTAATTAATGTATTATATAAAAAAAAGTCCTTAAACTATTGTGTGCAATCAAAATACATTACATTTTTACATGTAATCAGTATGTACAAGTTTGTCTACCTACCTGTACATTTATACATATGAACATTAGAAGGATACAATTTCTTTTAAACTCATTTCTTGTATATGGTAATATATGTGTGTGCTATAGGTGTGTATGGTAAGGCGTGTTTAAATGTTGAAGTGTTCAACCCCAAACCAGGTTAAGAATGACTTGGAAACTGTCAATAAGGAACCAGATGACTAAAGACTGAAAGTATATATGTGTGTGTGTGTGTGTGTGTGTGTGTAGGTGTGTGTGTGTGTGTGTGTGTGTGTGCATAGGTATGTGTAGGTGTGTGTAGGTGTGTGTGAGTGTCGCACACACTCACTCGCACACAAAGACACGCACGCACACACACACACACACACACACACACACACACACACACACACACACACACACACACACACACACACACACACACACACACACACACACATCTATCTAGATATCAATTATATTTCAGTCACATGAACACACTGCTCAAATAAAGTTACATTATCTATCTATCTATCTATCTATCTATCTATCTATCTATCTATCTATCTATCTATCTATCTATATATATGCAAGTTTTTTATTTATGTAGTGTATATGGATGAGCAGAGCACCAGGTAGATCTCATTACAACTCACTTTCCCCGATGATCCACAACTTCTTGCTTCCCCCTGCCTTCACATCTCAGCACAACTGTTGCTTTTTTTTCCATGGCCTGCCCTATTTTCAGCAGCCTTTCTCCACTCTTTTCCCTCTCTATCTCTTTCCACCTCTCCCTCTCTATTGATCTAGTCATAGTTTTCTGTCTTCACTGCGCTGGCTGGCTGGCGTTA
>MU528344.1:461359-486994 GCA_024362625.1 Silurus asotus
AAGGGGTAGGGAGTGTTGGGGGGGGTGGAGCGATTATTGTCTTGTAGGGAGTCAGAAATATCGATTGGCCCAGAAATATGTGGTGCGAGAAAGAGCTACTGTATCGGATATAATATACACCCCCGAGACACATTCACACACCTCGTGTATACACACATGCACACACCTTCATACACTCATGTACAAACAAATGCCCATTAAAACACATACACACCCACACACCTTTATACACTCATTGAAATTCAATAATCACATGAATGAGATAATTTAGCAATGAATTGTCAGTTATTATAATGAATGATAATGTTCAAGTTCAGAGAATTAAAATGTCAGGTGCAAATCATGGTTGTCCTGGTATTCATTCTCATGGACCCATTAAAGAAACGTGATTCTTGAAGACACTCCCAGTATAGGTTCACACCAGATAACAGTGGAGGGATTCAGAATTAAAGGTCCAGGATCCTGTGGGATGCAATACAAAAGTTTTTATGTTGATGTAGGTGGGAGTGAGTGATCAGGTCATGGACACAGAGAGACCATAATTAAGAGCAGTGTGTTTATGTCGTTCATTCATTCATTTATTTATTCATTGATTTCTATTAAGCAAATGCTTTACCCTGGTTATCCACCTCATCCTTTTCTTTATCTTATTAGGGAAAATAACCCTTGTTTATTAGGAAGTTGTAAATACTTTGGGAAGAATTGAGCAGAAATGGGATTATACAAAAAACTTATGCACACCTTCACTGATCTGAAGTGAGGGTTCTGGTCTGCACTGATCTGCAGCGATTCCCTCTGAGGGGAAACCAACATTATATCTGTGCATCATTCATTCATTAATTCATAAATTTCATTTATTGACTGGATGGTCACATATACTCAACTTAACATCCTAACACACATACAAACAAAAACACACATATACACACACACACACAAACACACACACACACACACACACACACATGCACTGATCTTTCACTGCTGTTGCCTAGCAACTTGGATTGCAATTGCCCTATTGGAGAGCAGAGACTGTCTGGTGATGTCATGACCACTATTGACCAGAGGAAGAAAGACAGAGGAAAAATTTTGGAAGGTTGAGAGACAGTGAGGGAGAAAGAGAAAAAAGTAGAGGGACCCCAAAAAAAGGAATATTAACAAGAATAGAAACAGTGAGTGTAATTTTAAAAAAATCAAAAGAAAACTATAGGGAAGTTCAAAGTAGTTTCTATAAAATAAAAATACATTTTGACATCATAAGCATACAGTAAAATCCTGGAAATGATCAGATCTATCAGGATAGCTTATAACATGATTTATCAAAAGAAGTGTCCGGCAACCTGTAATTAGAATCAGCTCATGTTGAAATTGATTATGAATTCACCTGAACACTAGGTAGGAGGAAGAGAACGAGAGAGAGAGAGACATGGGGGTGTAATTTTAAACCTGTACTCCTCCATTGTTACACTCCATTGTTTTTAAATCAGGTCAACAGCCAACAAGATGTAACACCCTGACCTGTCTGCCTTAACCAAGCCTTTCAACTTTAGGAATGTGTGTGTGTGAGTGTGTGTGTGTGTGGTGTGTGTGTGTGTGTGTGTGTGTGTGTGTGTGTGTGTGTGTGTGTGTGTGTTTAAACTAGATATAGAAGTCTTATTAACATTCAATAAAGTTCCAAAGTTTAGTGTTAATGTTGCAAGTGGTAACACACACACACACACACACACACACACACACACACACACACACACACACACACACACACACACACTCATATAAAGTCTATGACTCAGTTGAGAGGCAATGCTGAGAGGGATGTATATAAGGAAACCTCCTGAACATGCTTGAACATGCTTTCTCTCTCTCTCTCTCTGGCATTGATGCTTGCACACAATATTTTTGCCAAAGCATCAACAGTAACTTTTCTTTTTAATTAACAATTTAATGCAAAATGCAAGGCGCAAGGTGCCAGTGTAGAACAAAATATAAACATGTATTATGCAATGCGTTATGCAATAAATAATTATAATAGAATTTATTAAATAAAATCTCTCTCTCTCTTAATCTCTCTCTCTATCTATCTCTCTCTCTCTCTCTCTCTCTGTACAATTGCACTTTTTGCATTTCTTTCTTTCTAGAAATGTTTTAAAAGGCGCAAGGTGGCAGTGTAGAACAAAATATACACATGTGTTATGCAATGCGTTATGCAATAAATAATTATAATAGAATTTATTAAATAAAATCTCTCTCTCTCTTAATCTCTCTCTCTATCTATCTCTCTCTCTCTCTCTCTCTCTGTACAATTGCACTTTTTGCATTTCTTTCTTTCTAGAAATGTTTTAAAAACTAATGCTCATGTGTAATGAGGAAAGTTATGTACGTACTGCAAAATACAATTAATAAAACTAAATATTTCCTCCTGTGGCTTTTTTAATCATGAAGCCTGGTGATTTCAGATCGGTTTTACATGGTGAGGCTGCCCCCATGTGGCTGGCTCACGATCCTGCATTTTTTTTTATTTACAGCTGAAGAGGGAAAAAGATCTGTCCGTCCGTCCGTCCGTCCGTCTATCTGTCTCTCTATCTATCTATCTATCTATCTATCTATCTATCTATCTATCTAATCTGTGCATTTTCTTCTGTTGATATGACACATATTTTGTATCGTTTGATGCCAACCATTAGAGCAGCACTCTGACTCAAGGCCTGGACTCAAAAATCCAAGCAGTAATGTAAATAATAATAAGGAAATTGGGAAAATGTAAATCAGATTCTTTAGGGATCACAGGTCTTGCACCTAATTGGAGGTTCTGTAAAAAAAAAAAAAACTTGTTTTATTCACCTTGTTGTTCTGTGAGTTGTGACCCAGTAGAAAGAGAGCTGAGGTTTATATATAAAATGGTGGCTCTGGCAAAATGTCTGCTTTCCAGCTGATTCTTTTTCTCTCTCTCCCTATTTAATGATCTCTCCTGAGGTTTAGGGGTTAATTAGCTTTGCTGTCTGTAAGGGACTCTGCTAATGAGAGAACTTCAAAACGAGCTGCAGTAAGAGCAGTAATAATGAAATGTCAGGACTCTCTGGAGGAATGTGAGCCACACACATACTTTGTGTGTGTGTGTGTGTGTGTGTGTGTGTGTGTGTGTTTATACATGTACAGTGCAGAGCTCATTTTGGTTAATATGTCTATTTAAAATATTTAATAGTCCACAGTTCTTAGACACAAGTCATCACATATTATTATTATCATTATTATTATTATTATTATTATTATTATTATTGAATTATTATTATTATGAATAAAGTCAAACATATGATAGATGAAAACCCCACAACACAGAGTTATAGTCTTATAGTTTGAACAATTGGATATATATCGGATTCAACAAATAATGATTCCTAAAATAATAATAATTCAGACAGGAACAGTAGGCAGGGTTGTTACTGCGTTCAGAGATCAGAGATATAATTTTATTACCTTTTTTTTGTTTGTTTTTGCTTCACCTTACTTAACATAAAATAGACACTTGTGAAAAATACCATGCATTGCAAAAGTATTCATAGCCCATGAATATTTCCAAATGTTGTCACGTTGTTGGTTTAAAAGAGACAGATGTAGAGGACAGAGCAGTATGGAGATGGATGATCCGCTGTGGCGACCACTAAAGGGAGCAGCCGAAAGAAAAAGATAGCCACAAGTGTATAGGATTTTTTTAATGGAATTCTATGTGGTAGACCTTCACAAAGTATCGCATAATTGTGAAGTGGAAGGAAAATTATACATGGTGTTAAAAAAAAAATCTGTAAAGTTAGCGTGCATATGCATTCAGCCCCCCTGAGGCAATACTTTGTTGAACCAACTTTCGCTGCATTTACAGCTGTAAGTTTTGCTGGGTATGTCTCTAGCAGCTTTGCACATCTAGAGACTGCAATTTTTTGCCCATTCCTATTTGTAAAACAGCTCCAGTCGAATCAGATTGGATGTAGAACATCTGTAAACAGCAATTTTAAGTCTTGATTTTCAATAGGATTTAGATCTGGACTTTGACTAGGCCATTCTAACACATGAATATGATTTGATCTCAACCATTCCATTGTAGCTCTGGTTGTATGTTTAGGGTTGTTGTCCTGCTAGAAGGAGCACCTCCACCAAGGTCTCAATCTTTTTTGCAGCCTCTAATAGGTTTTCTTCCAGGATTGGCCAGTATTTAGCTCAATCCATCTTACCATAAACTCTGACAAGCTTCCCTGTCCCTGCTGAAGAAAAGGTGTGTTCAGGCTGATGTGCAGTGTTAGGTTTCCGCCACACATCACGTTTTGCATGTAGGCCAAAAAGTTACATTTTAATCTCAACACCACAGCACATTCCTCCACATGTTTCCTGTGTCCCCTACATGGCTTATGGCAAACTACAAACAGACTTCTTTTTTTTTGTCAACATATACTTTCTTCATGCCACTCTTCCATAATAGCCAGATTGGTGGAGTGCATGACTAATAGTTGCCCGTGGACAGACTCTAAATCTCTGAAGCTCCTTCAGGGTTACCCTGGGCCTTCTGGCTGCTTCTTGGATCAATGCTCTCCTTGCCCAGCCTGTCAGTTTAGGTGGACGGCCATGTCTTGGTAGGTTAGCAGTTGTGCCATACTCTTTCCATTTTTGGAAGAGTTTTTTCACTAATGTTCTCTAACAAAATGTTCTCTATAGCCTTCACAGAACAGCTGTATTTATACTGCTATATTTATACTATTCACAACAGACTCTACACAAAGAGCATTATTTTGATGTAACTTATACATATTGTGTTTAAAATGTGCCTAAGGTGGTGGTGACTGTGTGACGGTGTTTGCCATGATCATGTGACTTAGTAAACCCAATAAACAACATTATTATTTACAGAATCTAGAAATTGAACAGAGAAGAGAGCTGCACTATATTATACACTAAATAAGTCAAACTGTTTTTGCCATATTTAAATTTTTTATCCTTCTATTTTATAAATTCTGGACCAGGCATTCGAATCATTTCACTGCATTCATTGTTGTGTATGTGACAAATAAAATTTTCATTTTAAATTTAAGATGTTTTAGCCTGCAGACAATAACAACTAACCAATAGATTTGCATTAATAGATTATTGGTCTGTATAATGTGTATAGAGGTTCTAAATGATACACCGTATAAAACAGAGAAACATCATTAAATTGTATCAAACAGAACTATACAAAAAGTGAAAGACTTTAACTTACATTTTTGTGTTTAAAATAGATATCAGGATGAATAAAGCAGCTAACGATGAGAAGACTGAAGCTGACTTTCCTTCAGAGAGCACAGGTAAAAATACCGTTCAGGCTCAAGTGTGTTTGAGTGTGTGTCTTTACAAGTGTAAGTGTACACTAACATGATCTAGAGTTTTATATTTTACATATTCTTCACTAAGTATGTATTTGCCCTAAATGCTGATTTATGCCATAAAAAAGCTACTGCACACACACACACACACACACACACACACACACACTTGTATACACAGAGTCAACCCAGGTTAAACGTGCTGTGGTATCCCACTAATGTGGTGCCTCTGGGTAACTGGTTACTCTTTGTTGATGTGAGGGCTGAAGCCTGAGGCACAAAGCTGAATGTGTGTGTGTGTGTGTGTGTGTGTGTGTGTGTGTGTGTGTGTGTGTGTGTGTGTGTGTGTGTGTGTGTGTTTGTGTTTGTGTGCTCTACAGACTCAAAGAAGAACAGTCCCAAGGCTAGTGATCAGGTATGTTTTCATCTTCTTCTTCTTCTTCCTCTTATTATTATTATTATTATTATTATTATTATAATTATTATTATTATTATTATATTTGGTCACATACTTCATTGTTACTTTACTGTAATGTTATATCAGTTTTATAACTATAATAATAATTTTCACACACATACACTCACACAAGAACTCATAGAAAATCCGTATTAACAAAAAAAACGTCTAATCTAAAATGATAGCAACTCTATATTACATTGAATTCATACTGTACATTTAGGTTAATATTTTCCAACTTAATATATAAAATGTTTTTTGTTTCCCATGAATAAATAATAAAGGTAGTGTGATGTGAAATTTGTAATTATATATATATATATATATTTATGTATATATGTATATATTGCAATTAATATCAACAGCCTACTATAAAGGCTCAGGACCACAGTTTGTATGAACAGTTTTGCATTTAAGCACTAATCACTGCACAACTCAACAATAAAGGAACTGTGATAAATGGACATTCGGTGCCACCCAGATGAGGATGGGTTCCCTTTTGAGTCTGATTCCTCTCCACTATCACCACCTGTTTTTTATACAACTTTATTTCTACTTTAAAGCTGCTTTGAGACAATGTCCATTGTTACAGCGCTATAAAGATAAAAATGAATTGATTTGAATTTAATATATATATATACTCACCGATTCTATTTTAAATGTTTGGGGTTTTTTTTCAGAGATTGTTGGCAACATAATATATTATCTCTTTTTCTGTTGTTTATTTAGACCCAGTTAATGAAAGCAAGTCCGTTCTGCCTTTCTCCAAGCCCAAGCCACACCAAAGTGAGTGTCTGTGTAATGGGAATATTTTATTCTAGTTTAATTTCAAAGGGGACACTTGCTGAATTATGAAAAGGTAAGGTTAATAGAATGGCTAAGTTATGAATAGGGCAACCCAGAATTCAGCAAAACAGCAAATCAACATGGCGGCTAAAAGCATCAGCAGAAAACACAGCAGAGAGTTGTTGTTTATATACACACGTTACAGATCAAACAACGTATACACACAATTTCTTTTCAAATCTATAACACTGACATTTCATTAGTCTGAGCAAGAAAATATGCATCATTCATCACAGTTCGCTGTTAAGACAATTGCTAATCAAATGTATTTAGATTTATAAATGTATAATTTATAATCAAAAATGTATATATTTTTGTAAAGCTGTTACATGAAATGTCCATTTTTGAAAGTGTTATACAAATAAAGTACAATTTAATGAAAAAGATGAACATGGAAATGTTCCTGGGGTTTTCCCCAATGTGTAGCTTGGAAGCACAGAGGTTGAAAATTTAACATTGCAACAAAGGTGTAGGCACAGCATTCATTATTTGCATTAGTAATTATGTAAATTGATGGTGTTGTTTGTGTGTTTATGTTACAGATTAAAGCAGGAGATGTACCTGAGCTCAGTTCCCAAGCTCCTCCTCATCCTCCAGCTCAGCCTTCTCTACCACATGCACAGCTCATGTTGGCTGGCAGTCAGCTTGCAGGGGTAAACAAATGTTAATTTTTTTTTTTTTATAATTCTAAAAAATAAATTCAAAAGTAAAGCTAATATCATGTGATAATTATATATTAATATTATGCAATGATAAATACATCACATGCACATAAAGAACACACACACACACAGACAGACACACAAACACATTTGAATTTATATAAAAAATAAAAATTAAAAAAATTATCCATTTAGTCTTGCACTGCAAAAAATCTGACCGTTTTAGTGCTGGTCAGTGACCATAGAATTACTCTCTTAAAAAGCTAAAATCATGAAACTTTGTTCCCAGCATTGTTAAATCAATCCATAAAAAATATAGAGGCTGATAAATCCAGATAGTGTAAACAGAATTGTAAAAATTTGCTAAAAGAGGGCATGTTTCTGCAAGCGTGCGAGGTATTCAGAACAAACATTCTATATGAGAAATTGTTCCGAAATTCTAATCTAAATTAAGGCAAGACGTCTTGTTTAAATTAACCTCCAAGGGGTGCTTTTCACAACTGAATAAAATGGGTCACAACATTTACGCATGTATTTAAATTCTTTTTAAATTCCATAGGTTTTGAATTTGAACAAAGACTGTTTCTTTTATTCTTCTCCTAGGAATTTTTGCTAATCACTGCATTGCAAGGGTTAGTTTCTGATATTGAAACGTATTTGAAAAATGTTAGAACAGGATATGATGCTATATATCAGTAATAGTTTGACATTTAAAAAAAACTAATACAGGTTTGCAGTATGGGACTGAAAACTGCTTCCAAAAATAGTAAGATAATATTTCTACCACTGTACCAAGGGTGTCTAATCTTCTCTTCACATGTCTGCTGTAGGTTTTCATTCTAATCATAGAAGAGCCACACCTGATTCTGCCTGTTTAATTAGCTGCACAGATTTAAAATAACTATTAGGTGTGGTGTCAAAACAAATCTCTTTTTTTTTCTTATATTTTTTACCCTTAATTGTGTTTCATATTACTCAGTGTAGGCTAACATATGCAGCTCCCCTGCAACTGCTGCCATTTTTATTTACTGTTTCCTCCTTTGGCCTTTCTTCCTTCTAGCTAGCAGCTCTGCTACCTGCACAGCAGCAGTTATTGCTTCAGCAGGCTCAGGCCCAGCTCCTGGCCGCTGCAGTGCAGCACACCAATGCAGCTCATGCAGCTGCCGCAGCCAGTCAGCAACAGGCCAATCAGGCTCTAGCACAAGTCCAGTCACAAGCCAAAACAGAGCAGAGTCCTGTCCATGCTCCACCTCCACTTGCCCTCTCACAGCCAATTCAGCTCTCTGCCCAGGTACAAATGGACTGGATATCAATTAAAAAAATGTGTTTAATTGTTGTTTTGAATATAAACAATAAAAATATAGAGCTATATATGATTTATCCTACGTGTTTTACTTATTACTGCTTACCAATGTATGCCGTATTAGTTTTTACTTTGATGTCACTTTTTAAACTTTAAACAAAATGTCATATGCAGTCATTTCTTTTATTTAAATATTATTAAATCGTTTTTCTCTTTATTACAGATTTTAAGAATGTAAATATTACATGGAAAATGAGAAGCATATTGATACACACACACACACACTAAAGAAGGTTACTGAATGTTTACTGGAATTAATGTATATTAATAATGAAAAATAATTTTAGGACATTCAGCACCTGTTGCAGCTGCAGCAATTGGTGCTGATGCCAAGTCACACTCTGCAGTCTCCTGCCCAGTTCCTTTTGCCCCAGGCACAAGCCCAGCAGAGCCAGCAGGGTAAGGCACACATATATATGACATTTAACAATTTAATTTAATTTAATTCACCGGACAAATTGTTTTATTTTATTAGTGTATACTAATTATTAATTACATTTATTTGGCCTTGCCTGTCCTTCATTCATTCAAACAGGTCTGCTTTCAACACAAAATTTGATTTCGCTACCTCAGCAAAGTCCTGGTTCACTCCTGAACATGCCACCCAGACTGAGCATGCAGACTCAGGTACATGACATCCCCTGGCTTTCATCTCATACTAACATTCTTTTTGCTTTTGTCCATCACACTAACAAGACTACTCAAAGTCTAAAGCAAAGCAGGTTCATGGGAGGGATTTATGAGAAACACTATTTAGACCTGGTTAAAACTGCTTAACATTGTTAGTGTGGAATGTTAAATATTAGTTTAAGAAATGAAGAGTGTTGTCACAATATGTTTGTATGCGACCGTGTACTGTTTTTGCTGTAGCGTAACCAAGATGCCAGGCCATGTTCATTACAAAGGGAGAAGGGAAGTGACAGCAGCATGACCCCATCAGTAGCTACACCCATGAGCTTGGCTGCCACAGTGACCTCACACACCGAGGAGCCAAGTGATCTGGAGGAGCTGGAGCAGTTTGCTCGTACCTTCAAACAGAGGAGGATTAAACTTGGCTTTACCCAGGTGAAATAATGATGAATATTAGCAAATACTAGTCATACACCTGACTCTGTTCTTACAAAATCACTGTCTTTGTTCAATATATATATATATATAGTATATACACTCCTGAACAAAATCTTAAGACCTGGGAATAATTCCACAAATTTGCATTTTTATGCTGGTGGATCATAACAATTTTAAGAACTGCTTCAAAATGTCAAAAGAAGAAAAAGGAGCAAGAGACAAAAAAAACAGAGATTGGCTTTTTATTGTAAACTGCATTCAAACTCAAGCAGGCTGTTCATCAGCTGATCAAAAGTTTAAGACCATAGCCCAAAAATACCCACAACAGAACTAAAAGTGTGAAAAAAAGTACTCAGTAGTGAGTGGCCCCACGTTCTTGTTCATAACATCAAACACTCATTTTAGCATGCAACTGTTTCCAGAAGGGGCTGGTGGGAATGTTGCTCCATGTGGTGAAGATGGCTTCATGAAGGGCATCCACAGTCTGAAAATGGGGTCTGTTTTTATAAACCTCCCTTGCCATCCATCCTCAAACATTCTCAAGGGGATTAGATCAGGGGGGCATGCAGGATGGTCCAGAAGTGCAACATTATTGTCCTGGAACAAGCCCTTTGTCAGGCGGATGTTGTGAACTGCAGCGTTGTCCTGTTGAAAGACCCACATAGACAAGGGCCCTTAGTCAAGAGGGATGCCTGCTGCAACATGTCCGCATAGCCAGCCGCCGTTTGACGCCCTTTCGCAACTTGAAGCCAGTGGGATCTCCTTGTCATGCCAGTATCATTGGAAGCCATCAGGACCATCCAGGTTAAATATAAAATGGCAAGTTTGTGGTGTGGGAGGAGACATGGCTTTCAAAGACATTTTTTGTTCTTTAAGCCCCGTCTCTCGCAGATGCCGTCTTATGGTTATTTGGCTGCAGTCAGCATCGGCAAGGGTCTTCATTTGGGTCAAGGATCAGCCTGTGTCTTGTCGGATTCTCTGGCTCAGTGCAGGGAAAATTCTTTTAGGTCTACCACTTGATATTTTTTGTTCCATAACTCTCAGGATCTTTTACAAAATTTAAAATGACTGTCTAACTGTCCACACTTGTCAGCAATGGCGCACTGCAAGAGCCCTTGCTTGTGCAGCTCAGCAATCCTGCCACTTTCCAAAAAAGAAAGTCTTATTGCTTTTTTCTATCAGGAGATAGTGTGGTGTGACTGTCTAAAAGACATTGACATTAAAGCCAAATTTTTGCACAGATTTAACTTTTAAAGGCTGTGGTCTTAAACTTTTGATCAGCTGATAAACAGCCTGTTTGATTTTAAATGCAGTTTTCAATAAATTGCCTACTCTCTATTTTTTGTCTCTTGCTCTTGTTTTTTCTTTTGGCATTTTGAAGAAGTACTTACAACCTGGTTATGATCCACCAGTGCGAAATGCGAATACTTGCAACCGTATGGGTTAAGATTTTATATATATATATATATATATATATAATTTTCTTATTAGTTTTTTCTTTCAGCTGCTCCCATTAGGGGTCACCACAGCAGCTCATCTGTATGGTTTAAGATCATCTGTCTCCATACCCCCCCTGTCCTCTACATCTGCCTCTTTCAAACCAACTACCTGCATGTATTCCCTCACCACATACATAAACCTCCTTCCTGGCAGCTCTATCCTCAGCGTTTTCTTTTTACCTATATACCTCATTTTCCTCCTTTGCAAATGTCCAAACCATCTTAATCGCACATCCCTCTTCTTGTCTCCAAAACCTCCTACAATGCGCATTTCCTCTAATAAACTCGTTACTAATCCTGTCCATCCTCGTCACTTCTAAGGAAAAGCATCTTCAACCCTGCCACCTCCAGCTCCACCTACAGTCTTTTTGTCAATGCCACTATCTCTAAACCATAGCATAGCAAGTCTCACCACAATCCTATAAACCTTTTTCTTTCAGTCCCTTTCACTCTTGCAGATGACCATAATCCACCTTCATCACCTCTTCTTCCTGTAACCGCATCACTCCACTGCCCTCCCTCTAATTCACACACATGTACTCTGCCTTACTCCTACTAACTTTCATTCCCCTTCTCTGCAGCATGTACCTCCACCTCTCCAGGCTCTTCTCAACCTGTTCTACTCTCACCACAAATCACAATATCATCCACAAACATCATAGTCCATGGAGATTGTCCATCACCAGTGCAACAGGCCCTTTCTCAGAGCCGATCCTTGATGCAGTCCCACCTCCACCTTGAACCAGTCTGTCATTCCTACTGCACACTTCACTGCTGTCACACTGTCCTTATACATGTCCTGCACCACACTCACATACTTTCTTGACACACCTGACTTCCTCATACAATACCAAAACTCCTGTCTCCACACCCTGTCGTATGCTTTCTCTAAATTTAAAAACACACAATTAAACTAAGTTGTGTTAAAAACACAACTGCCATCTCTTCTAACATCTCCACGCTTCTACTGGTATGCCATCTGGTCCAACTGACTTTCCACTCTTCATCCTCTTGATAGCAGTCTACTTCCTCCTAACTAAGCCTATCCACTTCCTGCTTCACCAACTCCACATCAGGACATCAGCAATTTCAGTTCCAACAATAATGTCATGTTCAAGTCACAGAGATAACAGTCATATGTGTGTTTGTAGTGTGATGTAGCATTTATTACATTAATAGTCTTGTGTGTGTGTGTTT
The DNA here is from genome assembly GCA_024362625.1 of Silurus asotus. Taxonomy (NCBI): domain Eukaryota; kingdom Metazoa; phylum Chordata; class Actinopteri; order Siluriformes; family Siluridae; genus Silurus; species Silurus asotus. Next base: position 473,797 of record MU528344.1, read on the forward strand.
TGTAGGGTGATGTGGGAATGGCAATGGGGAAGCTATATGGCAATGACTTCAGCCAAACCACTATATCACGCTTTGAGGCTCTCAACCTTAGCTTCAAGAACATGTGCAAGCTCAAACCCCTGCTGGAGAAATGGTTGAGTGATGCAGGTATGTGTGTGTTTAAATGCTTAAGCAAATGTTCAGCATGTGTACTGTAAAGAGTAGAGAATGCTCACAGAAACTTAAATGAGATACTGTGTATGTGTGTGGTGTGTGTGGTGTGTGTGTGTGTGTGTGTGTGTGTGTGTGTGTGTGTGTGTGTGTGTAGAAACTATGGCAATAGACAGCATGCTGCCCAGTCCCAGCTCACTGTCTTCTCCAATGCTGGGCTTTGAAGGGTTGCCCGGACGGCGCAGAAAGAAACGCACAAGCATTGAGACAAATGTCCGTGTTGCTCTGGAACGTAACTTTATCATGGTGAGACACACAACACACATAAACTTACACATATCCACACATGATTAGAGTCACATTGCAGTGAGGAATGCACTTTATTATTTACACCTTAGACATAACACAGACTTAAACTCTATTCAGAGTGTAATACAATCTTCAATATACAATCTTCATAACCAAAACGTATACCTTTTGAAAACATGTTCAACAAATCAAAAAACAGAGCAAATGAATTCTCCACAATATGTTAACATTAAACATAACACAGAAGGCACATAACATTTTTGGTAAATCTATAGTGTATTTTATTTTAATAGATTATCAAGCATTAAATCAGTGTCCATGAAACTACCTAGCTGCACAAACTACCTAGCTACATTTACACATAACAAGATGAAGACTTTGAAAGTGACTTTGGACACACATTTCTGCCTCTCACTGTTTGCTCACCTGCAATCAGACAGCAATAATCAACTGAACAGTGTTTCTTAAAAAAGAAAAATGATTTCATTATGTTTCTGTAAAGCAGTGACCTTGTGTTTGCTAAAGAAAAAAAATAGTAAAGAAACAAAGACCTTTGACTTTACATTTCCCATGAACATACATACACTTCAAACTACTGTGGAATCCCATTTAGAGCTAAATACACTATTATAAGGTTTGTATGACCCAATTTAGTAGCCAGTTTATACATTGGAGAACGACTATAAGAATGTATATGACCTCTCTTTTATATCTCACAACCATTTACATTTGCAGCATTTGGCAGACACCCTTATCCAGAGCGACTTACAACTGAGCAGGGGAGGGTTTTAGGGCTTTGTTCAAGGGCCCAGCAGTGGCAGCGTGGTGGTGGGAATTGAACCTGTGATCTTCTGATCCAAAGCCCAATGCCTTAACCACTGAGCTACCACCTCCCTTTAACCAGTTAAATCGTGCAACCAAAAGTACATATATTTTAAGCTTTAATAAATAATTTTTAAATAATAATTGTATTAATTATTATTATTAATAATTTGTAATAAATACAAATGACAAATTGATAACCACAGTTAGTGTTGATGAAAGTTTGGCATATGGAAAATATGTGTTTGGTATATAGCTATAGTATACATGGTTGCTATTACATGCTTGGAGATGGAAATCCTTCTATGTCATCCCAGAATGATCAAATAATGCCCTGCATTTATGCTACATTAAATTGCACAACCACAAAAAATACCACATTTTCTTTTCCTGACATCAAACTCCCTGGCATTTTGGGGCTTAAAGGTAAAAGTAGGAGATTGACTAAAAAAAGTAATACAAAAAAGTCACATCACATCAAGAATTTCTATAATGTTTTATATAATATATTCATCTGAATTTAAGTTCTAATTTTGGGTGAAAACAAAATATAAATGTGACACATTTTTGAGGCTGGCAATAGTGCTCATAACTTTAAAGGTTTTTTTAAGTGTTTTGTTTTTTTAAAACAGAAATCTAATTATTTATTAAGCACTACAAGAGGATGGAAATGAACTTATATAGTTTTTTCCAGAATCAGAAGCCTACATCAGAGGAGATCCTCCTGATGGCCGAGCAGCTCAGCATGGAAAAGGAGGTGATACGTGTGTGGTTCTGTAACCGCAGACAAAAAGAGAAACGCATCAACCCTTCAAGCACCACCCCTCCCCTGCCCAGCCATCCCCCAGCTGCAACACAGAAACCCCCTTGCTATACTTCACCTATGGTATGACTCAGTGGTATTATATGTGTGGATTATAAAGAATGCAGGGTTGTTATGTTTGAAGTGTACTTTTACCAAAATCTTTTCTTTGGAATTCTCTGTTTAGCTCAATATAATAATTTATAAAATATGAAAATTAATGGATTTATGAAAATAACACCAAGGAAATAATCTGGAATTCCTTGGGAAAAGTAGTCAAGTCTAGGATGTTCAAATTCAGAAACATGCTACTCAAAGTCATCTGCCATTCTTGTGTCCATAAATTGATGTGAAGGAATATAGAGTTGCCTAACATTTCAATGGATTAAACCATATTAAGTGTATGGGTAAAGCATGATAAGTAAATTAGTAAATTATAATGAGTAAATCTAAAGTATTTATGTTCACCTGAATCTAGCTTTTGCTGTAAGTTCTAACAAATGCCAGTAGGGTGATGTTATCATGTGTACCATCTCTGTAGAAAACTAGCTGTTTGAATAGAATATAAAATCTTATTTTGCTAATATGATGTGCAGATTATTCAAATATCTTTTATTTTATGGAGTTTTATACTCCAGAATAATGAGTAAAATACTTCTAATACAACTACTACAACTACTACAAATAATAATAATAATAATAATAATAATAATAATAATAATAATAATAATAATGATAATACAAAAAAATAGCATCTTTAATGATGTGAAAACAATTAATGCAAGAATGTTTGCCATTATTTCAGGGTTTAACTAAATTATTTAAACAGCTTTTATAAAATACAAGGTAAAATAGAATGTATTAGAAGGGAAGATTTTACTAAACAGTTTCACAATTTGAGTAAACAATCTCAAAATATTAAAAATCTTTCTTTAAGTTAAAAAATTACCTAAATGTTTGGACTCCCTAATTCAGAATACTCTTCCTCTCATTATTACACTTTTAATCTCCATTTAATAACCATTTATTACACATTTATTTTTCATTCTTTACTACTATTTGGGTGATTATGGTTGTTTTTTTTTTTTTTTTTTGTACATAACCTCAGGTGATATGTGTGATTTTGGAAAGGTTCAATAAAGTTTTTTGTACTAAAGAACTAAAGAAATTTAACTCCCCAAAGAAAGGCTGGAAGGTCTCAAATTAAGCAATGAATCCAAGCTGTTGTAATAATGCACTGTTTTCTGGATCCTATTCCCATATGGCTTCTGCTTTACGTTATAGAGCTTTAACAGTTTTTGCATTTGTGGATGACACGGCAATCTGTGGTCACCAACAATGATTTCTGGAGGTGTTTCTGTAGTGCTTTTCCTTACAGAGTCATGCCTGCTTCTAATGCAATGTCATGTGAGGACCCGAAGAGCATCGGCATCTAGCATTGATTTTTGTCCTTGTCCTCTGCACACAGAGATTTCTCCAGATTCTTTGAAACAGATTTGCATGTGGATGATGATATAAGTCTTTACAGTTTTATATTGTGGAACATTATTCTAAATCTGTACTGCAATTTGTACATACAGTGTTTCATTTGATGAACCTCTGTCCATCTTTACCTCTGAGAGGCTCTGCCTCTCTAAAATAGTCTTTTTATAACCACTCATGATACTGATCAATTAACAAGGTAATTTTCCAAAAATATTACTCCAGCTGTTTCTTTTCAGTAACACTTACTGCACAAGCCTTTTTTTGCTTTGTCCAAACTTTTTTGTGACCATTATTATTATTATTATTATAAAATTAAAATTTCCTTAAAATGGGAATTGCAAATCAATGCATTCTGTTTTTATTCTGTACATTTTTCACAGCATCCTAACTTTTTTTTTATTTGGGGTTATACATATAAGATACATACATATTGCTGGTCATTCTGTGTGGTAAGATCATAATTCTTTTTTTTATTAATTACTGATTATAAACCTTAGTTACACCTGCAGAATCACCTAGTTACCTAATGTTACTTTGGGACAATGTCCATTGTTAATAATAGAATAAATTTAGCTTTCTTGCTGAAGCTAATTTCAAGATATGTAGCATGGGGTTATATAACATATCCATGTTCATTAAAAAAGGTTGCATGTACTTTATTTTATGTTTCTCTTTCTTTTGCCTTTTCTCCCCAGATGTCCAGTCAGGGGCTAGTTCAGGCTACCACCTCAAATCTCAATGTGACAGGTAAAAGTTTGCCATTTACACAATTGGTGTTATCTGACACAATTCATATTCTTTTTTATTCATTCTCTTACATTTTCTTTTTGCAGCTGTTAGCCCCACACCCTCAGCAACCTGTCCTCCAAACCCTCTTGGCCACACATCTGTAAGCTCCACCCCAGCATCAGTGACCTCCCCTCCTCTCAGCACAGCCAGCCCCAGCCCCACTGGGTAAACACACCACACTCACACTCATATTCTGATTGTTATCAAATCAAAGTCAGACAGAAGTAGTGCATTTATCCACTTAGAATGTTGATGATGATGGTATGATGGTATAGGAGCTTCCTAGCATTAAACAAAAATGCTAGCAGTTACCTGAAATGTTGCAGGATGACCTGAAAGCAGCAGCACAAAGAAAACAATAAGCTGTGATCTGCACCACAATCGAGATGCACATCTTTAATTAATTAAATAAACCAGAATTTACTTTGGATCAATATACAGTGGTCTGGTTAAACAAAAACTTACTGGAGAATTAAATGGTTTTGCGGTAAAGCCAAAAACACCAGACCCATGCGAAACATAGTGATGGAAGCATCATTTAATGGAGCTGCTGTTCTGGAAACAGTTCTAGGACATGCCATTGAAGGAAACAAAAATGGATTTCATCAATAAAGACACATTAAAGTAGATGTTGATCTCATAAAACTAAATTTAGGGGAAGATGCATGAATTTCCTTTAATAATTCATTGTCATAAAACTTATTTTTAACACCATATTTTTGTTGTTCAAAAAATGTTTAGAAAAACATATAATGTTCATATTCATAAGTACAAAGTCAAAGGATTAAAACACAATATGCATGTAACTTTAAAGTGGATATATTGGGTCAAATAAGTATTTGATACACTGTCCATTTGTCAAGTTTTCCTACTTACAAAAAATGGAGAGATCTGTAATTTTCATCGTAGGTACACCTCAACTGTGAGAGACAGAATAAAAAAAATCAAGAAAATCACATTGTTTGATTTAAAAAAAAATCTTTTTTATTTTATTGCATGAAATAAGTATTTGATGCAATAGAAAAATAGAACCTAATATTTGATACAAAAACCTTTGTTTACAATTACAGAGATCAGATGTTTCCTGTAGCTCTTGACCAGGTTTGCACACACTGCAGCAGGGAATTGGGCCCATTCCTCCATACAGGTCACTAGATCTTTCAGGTTTTGGGGCTGTCGCTGGGCAACATGGAGTTTTAGCTCCCTCCATAGCTTTTCTATTTGGTTCAGGTCTGGAGACTGGCTAGGCCACTCCAGGACCTTGAAATGCTTCTTACAGAGCCACTTCTTAGTTGCCTTGGCTATTCGGGGTGATTGTCATGCCGGAAGACCCAGCCAAGACCCATCTTCCCTCTTACTGAGGGAGGGAGTTTGTTGCCCGATACATGGCCACATCCATCCTCCCCTCAAAACGGTGCAATTGTCCTGTCCCCTTTGCAGAAAAGCGCCCCTGAAGCATAATGATTCCACCCCATGCTTAATGGTTGGGATTGTGTTCTTGGGATTGTACTCATCTTTCTTCTTTCTCCAAACTGGGCGAGTGGAATTTATCTAAAAAAATGTTGGTCTCATCTGACCACATGCCTCGTCTGGATCATCCAGATGGTCTTTGACAACCTTCAGACGGGCCTGGACAGGTGCTGGCTTGAGCATGGGGGACCTTGCGTGTGCTGCAGGATTTCAATCCATGATGTGTATTGTGTTACTAATGGTAACCGTTGAGGTTGTTGTCCCAGCTTTCTTTAGGTCATTGACCAGGTCCTTTTATGTAGTTCTAGGGAGAATGACTTGAGAATCTTGAATTTCTTTCATTTTCTAATATTTGCACCAACAGTTGTTGCCTTCTCACCAAGCTGTTTGCCCATTGTCCTTTAACCAACCCCAGCCTTGTGCAGGTCTATAATTTTGCCCGGAGCGGAGGGGTTGAAGTCTGGTTGATTGAGTGTGTGGTCAGGTGCAATTAATACAGGTAATGAGAGGAAAATAGGGGGGCTTCTTAAAGACAAACTAACAGGTCTTTGAGAGAAAGAATTCTTGCTGGTTGGTAGGTGATCAAATACTTATTTCATGCAATAAAATGGAAATTAATTATTTAAAAATCATACAATGTAATTTTCTGGATTTTTCTTTTAGATTCTGTCTCTCACAGTTGAGGTGTACCTACGATGAAAATTACAGATCTCTCCGTTCTTTGTAAGTGGGAAAACTTGAAATATCGACAGTGTATCAAATACTTATTTAACCCACTGTATGCACTGGAATATTAAATACTTTTTTTTTAAAGAATAATTTTATTCAAGGACTTGCTTGCCAAATTCTTTTAAGTGAATCTGTTCAACATCTATGTTCATGGAGCAGATTATTTATTTCCTATGTATTTGAAATATATTTTCCTATTGTCTATACAGAAATTGTGCTTAGATTGGTGAGGAATCTGATTTGGTCTAGAATTTACTTGCTAAATAGCCTGCACTGAATAAACTTGCTGAATAACCTGAACTAAATATAAATATATATGTTTGTTTGTTTGTTTGTGTGTGTGGGACTGCAGGAACTCAATGATGGGTGTAAGCACAAGCATGAGCCAGGCCCTCATCAGCAGCCATCCACTGGCTACAATGCAAGGTATGTGCACAAGGGATAAAGAGAAACAAAAGGGAGTTATTTAAAATATATATATAAAAAATATAGATGTTTCCATGTAAAGATACATGATCAATGAGAAAGACTGTGAGAAACGTGAAAAAAAAATTCTAGAGTAAAACATGTAGTAAGAGAGCATATCACTGATTTGGACCGTAGTAATATATTATTGAAAACAATAACTACACTGCATTGTTTGTTTGTGTTTGTATTTTTAATTAATCATATAAGGAAGGTTCAAAGAATGTTGTGGGTATAAATGTTTACATTATCATGCTGCAGGAGTAGTGGTAATGCAATGTCTATATCACTGGCATATCTCTTGCGGAGACAAGGCTTTTGAGCGTTGGACTCTCATTGGTTAGTGAGATTTGGATCAACTGCTCCCGGATCCATAATTAGCAAAAAGGAAACTTTTCCAAATCAAATGCATATGGCCTACAGTTATCCTATTTTAGATTGAGAGAAATTATTAGTCTGTGTATAATTCAATGGTTGTTTCCACAGCTCTGGCTGCCAGGGGTGGTCAGATGCCAATTTCAGCCCTGGAGAGCAGTGGTCAAATGTTTTTAGGTGGGGCCACAGCTCCAGCGGTGGGGATATGTTCCTCCCTCTTTCTTAACCGTCCCACCTTGTTGCCCATGGCAACAGGCACCAGTACGAGATTGGTCAGCACAGCTCGTGCATGTTCACCCTCTAGTGCCAGCCACATGAGCCCAGACTCCTGCTCCGCTTCTTTGTGTTCCAGCCCTGCTTCCTACTGCTCCTTCAGTGAAGCCTCTCCACCACCTCTAGGAGGAGCAATGACTGAGTGACATCTGCAATGGCCTTTCACATGCTGAAGAGAAGGAGTCAGATGCAGTTCACACATAAACACAAAAAAACTTGCCTTTTTAAGTGAAGCCATCTCTTACGCCCTTCATTTCTTTTCAACTTTTATCTCTTAAACAATACCAAAAAAAAAATCCCACAAGGAAAGGAGATGGGAGAACAAAGAAATGTATCAGTCTTTTCATTTTGTGGACTGAGCTGCAGTACTTTTTTTTGGGCCATAAACAATAATGTACACTTCCTTCTTTCGGAACAACAAGAAAAGACTCTTATACAAACAGCTGAAGCAGAATGTAAAGATAAGAGCCAAATTGTTTTGATGGATTATGGTGGTGGGTAAATGGACCAAAGGAAAGGCATCCGAGCACTCTCAGTGGATGTAAGGGATGAGTTGAAACCAAAAAAGGCTTAAGAAAAAAGTCTCAAAAAAAGACAAAACATGCCAAAATAGCCAAAACCAAAACACAGAAAACTGAAACCAAAAAAAATCGGAAAGAATAGCTTTATGTGAAAAACTTTAAAGACTTGTCCAGGATAAGATCATCAGCTCCTCATAAACTCCTCATTTATTAGATATTCTGATTTTTTTTCTTCATTATTTTATCTCCTGATTTATTTTCTTTCTGCATTATTTATACTCTTCTATGTTTTTTGTGTATGTTCACTTCTTTCTCAAACTACCTCTATCATAAGCTTGCTAGAGTAACTGCCATTATTCCAAAAAAGCCGCTTATTTTTTAAATAATTTCTTTACCGTTTTCATCATCTGTATTGATGGCATTATATGCTCTGTGTGTGTGTGTGTGTGTGTGTGTGTGTGTGTGTGTGTGTGTGTGTGTGTGTGTGTGTGTGTGTGTGCGTGTGTGTGTGTTTTTGTGTTTGTGTTTTAGTATCGCTATAATCTCAAACCCTTTAGCATCAGGACTCTGTCAGACTCATTTTCATCATCTCTTGATACCAAAGCATTTGTCTGTCCTTGTGGCATCAGCAAGCAAGTGTTCAGACAACACCTCAGATATGTCAGAAGACAAACACACTACAGATATCTAAAAGCTAGACAAACTGTTTCTTCCTTCTGTGAATCATCCCGTGACCCTCTCCTATGTGACAGAAAATCAAATGGATCAAATCAAGAATGGGGTTAAAATAGGAGGGAGAAGAATCAACATGTAAAGACGGATGTGTGGGAGCAGTACTACAAGCTCCCTCTGAAAAAGGGAAAGCCTTCAAAATGAAACGTGAAGCATAACAATTGCAGAGTTGCTTTTCTTTTCTTTTTTTCAACTCAAGGAGCAAACCAAAAAAGTGAGCCAAACTACTGAATGAGTCAACCAAATAAAAAAGGGAACCACAAAAAAAGAAAAAAAGATGATGGAGAGGCAGATGAAGAGGATGAGTTGAGGCTACAGTTGATCATGAACTATGATTGCTGTGACTGACAGTTCAGTGTGGAATGAGGTGCAGCTCCATGGTCCTCTCCTCCTACCTCTTTTTCCATTACGTGTGCCCTTGTTTCGTTCACTTAGGTTACTGAGGAATATTTATCAACCTCACTGAACTGAACTAAAAAAAAACATATATTTTTTGTTTTATTGCCTTTTTCTTGCTTGATATGTTGATGCTCTATGACTTTGTCTCATTCTTTCTATTTTTGGGATGATTAGGATAATGTATTGTCTATTTTGATATGTTGTTTTGATCATATGGTGGGAAGGTGAAAATATTACTGTGAAAATGTAGCTTCCAAGTTATTCCTTGATCAAGAATGTTGTGAAAAAGCCAAAACTAAAAAAAACCAAAAGCAAAATTTTTTTTGATACATAAATGAGCCAAATAGCAGCCAAACCAATGAACAATGGAGGAAGAGAAACAGTGAACTACCTGCACTGGTGCTAGGAGAGATTAAAGGTGTGTACTGAAGAGTGCTGGTTTGTGGGGATGAGCGGTGTGTGTGTGTGTGTGTGTGTGTGTGCGTGTGTGTGTGCGAGTGCATGAGGTAACTATTCTTTAACATAAAAAACAAACTAAAATAAACCAGTTAGACAACATACCTTCTTTCCATTGTATCGCTAGAGAGCAGTGAGTAGCTACTGTCCATCATCAGAAAAAACCTACAAGGACACAAAGAAACCAATGATGAATCTAGCTGCAGGGGTTAGCGGGTAGGGTTGGGTCAGTGGGTTGGTGGATGGGTGGATGGGGTGGGGGGGCTGTGTTTGTGGGGGGGATTCATTCAGCTGTAAACCCAGTTGAGATGTGCTTCTAGAGGAAATGTACCTATTAGTGTTTCAATAGATTTTGTAGGGAAAAAGCTAACATTGCTACTGTAAAAAGTCTGTGATTTAAAAAAAAAAATCCTCATGAAATGCTAATGCTAATGATGATGACAAAGCAATAGCATTAAGACTTTTGACTTTGGAGTTTCATTTTCATGCAATGATTTGTATTTATTTTTTAGAATGATTGTTATGCAAATTGTAGTGTTTTTGTTGCATACGGTACTGTATTATTTATTTGTTTGTTTATTTATTTGGATATTTATTATTATTTTTATTTATTTAATTAATTTGTGACGCTTGCTTTTGAAATTATTTATTTATTTTTACTTTATAAAGCAAACTGGATAAACATAAGGTGACATTTTAGAAACAAAATACTTGCTATGTATGTAATTGTTGTTCAGTGAAACCCGGATCATTCCCTGGGATGGTGTTTAAACACAGGTTGAGACCGTACAACAAAGTCATGTGGTAATGATATGATAAATGCATTTTGCTATTAAATACCAGTGTCGATGGCTATCTGTCTCTGTAACCTTCTCCTCTTGGTTAATCTGTATAACCTGCACCAAGATATTACAAAGAAACCAAGTATTCCAGTAGGTTGCTGTGATATGACTGCTGGACTGGACACTGGAAGAGGTGATGTTGATCTAATAGAATATGTGTAGGTGCATGGATGATGACTCTGATCAATGCTGAGCATCAGGCAATGACCAGAGAATTTAAATTCATGCTATATAGCTAATTATTCACTTTAGGCCTGAGACTTTGCATCTAAAGCATGAACTAGTGATTTGATGGTTCACTTCAACGAGCATTAATTCAAGGGTAAGTCATGTACATGCATTAGTTAGTGACAATGTAAGCCACAGGATGTGGGAGTTGAAACTGAATGAATAACTGGGTGAAAAACAAAAAAGTTAACCAGAGAACAAGTAGGAAGTGAAAAGAGCTCAAATCACAGTCTGTTAAATTTGCTCTGTGAAACAACACAGAATCTATGAAACAACAGATGGACACCCTGCTCAGCAGCTTAGCATTTGAAGAGAAATTCACTCCTACCCATATTTGCACATTAGCAGTCAACATTAACATTGCAATCTCAGTGTGAGCCGGGTATGCCAATGGAAAATCACTTAACCTCACTAGCAGCAGATATCACAGGCCTGTCGTTCATCAGAAAACAGGCACTGTTCACCACAATCTGCTGTGCAAATTCACAAACAATAGCTAACAGACAAATTGATTCAGCCAGAACGTAATTCTACTTTTGGAACTAGGTCACATATAGTCATAGTTGTAGTCAAAAACTTAATTTAAAATATTTAAAAGGGAAGAATAAAAAGACACAGATAGCCATTGGGTTTTTTTTTTTTTTTTTTTTTTTTTTTAAGAAAATGTGCCGTACTGTCAAGTCGTGGCATGTGCTGGAAGCTCTTCAGGTGCTTTAACATTTCTCCTGGTGGTTGAGTGGGGAGGGGGGGTATTTTTGCAGTCTGTTTATACACCCCAATCTTTTAAAACATAATTAGCTACTGAAATCAACAGAAGTCTATTTAAAAGGCAGAAAAGGCTCTTGTGTCATGGTTCCCCAAGAGCTTTTAAACCAACCAAACCAATGGGTCAAATGTTGAAAACTGATTAAACAAAAATACCCAATTTTTTCATTTGCTTCTGATTCAATATGACAACAGATACTATATTTCTTCATATAACTCATATACCTCATGTTAAAAAAAAAAACTAAAATTCACTTTTGAGATTATATTTATTTAATCCATGTTCTCAGCAACATGCACACAATGCAACTACTTAATTCTATAGTCAACTTTATAATCAGATCTATTGAAATACAAATCTTGTTCAACATATTGCCTTTATAGCAATAAAAAAAATGCAATTAGTGACATCTAATCTAATACTGACATCACTAATTCCTAGGATCTCGTTACATTTTAAAAGTTTTAGAAGCAGATGGTTCTAACCATTAACTCAACACATTTAAAACCAAAAGCTCCTTTTACAGTTTACACAATGTAAGTCCTCTTACATTTGTGTGTGTGTGTGTGTGTGTGTGTGTGTGTGTGTGTGTGTGTACTTATGGTGGGCTCTCTGTGGAAACCACAATGTGATACCAAAGTCAAACATGTCATGACCCATTAAAACAAATACAGTTTTTACTTAATATTTTTGACCTGCCTACCTTTAAAGAATATCTCAAACTTGTTTTTCACATTGCTATTCATGTTTTGTATATAGTGACTGGAATTCTATTTAAATGTGTCCTTTACTGGTTTTTGCTTACATACAGATACAATACAGAGTATAGGCACCAAAATACAAAATTAGTGTGAAACATTTTATATTACATGCTTAAATTCCAATATATTTTGGATATTTAAAAAGTAGTAGAGTCAGGAGTAATCCTGATCAACAGGAATGTCTATTTTATTAGTATTCTTTTCAAATTGCTCACAAATTAATTACCAAAAACACCCAAAAAAACAAAAAAATTATAATGAACACAAATGTTTGTTTCTTTAGAATAATTGTGCCATTTTGGTTCTTTTCCTTTTAGTTTTATCAATACAGCTTAAACCCAAAGCTATTTTGATGAGGGCATAAAAAATACTTATACAAAAACTCACTAAAAACCAAAGAGTTCCACCCTAACATTTCATATTTACATGTTTTTAATGAATCATGCATCAACTTTTATTATTCTCATAAAATATTCTGATGTTGGTAGATATGGACTATTCTGACGGTATGTTTGACTCTATTACTGTATATTCTAGCAAACTTTTACCTGCTCTTTGTCTGTATGTTCTCTTGCCCTCATTTTGGATTTTGGTCAGAACTATTTAACTTTTTTCACTCATGATTGTCTGTGTGTCTGTTGTACAGGGTGAGGATATGGAGGGGTGGGGTTGGGTGGGGAATTGGTGAAGGGGGTGGGGCTAACTAACTAATATGTGTTACGATTAAAGTGTGACTTTAGACTGATACATGGCCCAGTTTGATTTATTAGCACTATATACACACACACACACACACACACACACACACACACACACACACACAC
>MU528344.1:487297-537988 GCA_024362625.1 Silurus asotus
GTTATCCTGGCTGTGTGCTTTGGGTCATTGTCATGTTGAAAGACCCAGCCTCGACCCATCTTTAATGCTCTAACTGAGGGAAGGAGGTTGTTCCCCAAAATCTCACAATACATGGCCCCGGTCATCCTCTCCTTAATACAGTGCAGTCGCCCTGTCCCATGTGCATAAAAACACCCCCAAAGCATGATGCTACCACCCCCATGCTTCACAGTAGGGATGGTGTTCTTGGAATGGTACTCATCATTCTTCTTCCTCCAAACACGTATAGTGGAATTATAACCCAAAAGTTCTATTTTGGTCTCATCTGACCACATGACTTTCTCCCATGACTCCTCTGGATCATCCAAATGGTCATTGGCAAACTTAAGACTTGCCTGGACATGTGCTGGTTTAAGCAGGGGAACCTACCGTGCCATCCATGATTTCAAACCACCGACGTCTTAGTGTTTTACCAACAGTAACCTTGGAAACGGTGGTCCCAGCTCTTTTCAGGTCATTGACCAGCTCCTCCTGTGTAGTTCTGGGCTGATTTATCACCTTCCTTAGGATCATTGAGACCCCAAGAGGCGAGATCTTGCATGGAGCCCCAGTCCGAGGGAGACTGACAGTCATGTTTAGCTTCTTCCATTTTCTAATGATTGCTCCATCAGTGGACCTTTTTATCAAGCTGCTTGGCAATTTTCCCGTAGCACTTTCCAGCCTTGTGGAGGTGTACAATTTTGTCTCTAGTGTCGTTGGACAGCTCTTTGGTCTTGGCGATGTTAGTAGTTGGATTCTTACTGATTGTATGGGGTGGACAGGTGTCTTTATGCAGCTAACAACCTCAAACAGGTGCATCTAATTTAGGATAATAAATGTAGTGGAGGTGGACATTTTAAAGGCAGACTAACAGGTCTTTGAGGGTCAGAATTCTAGCTGATAGACAGGTGTTTAAATACTTATTTGCAGCTGTATCATACTAATAAATAGTTTTAAAATCATACATTGTGATTTCTGGATTTTTTTTTTTTTAGATTATGTCTCTCACAGTGGACATTCACCCACGATGACGAAGACCCCTCCATGATTTCTAAGTGGGAGAACTTGCAAAATAGCAGGGTGTACAAATACTTATTTTCCTTACTGTATATACATACATACATATATAATGATTTCTTAATCATCTATAAAGAATATTCAAGTATAGCTCCTTAACCTTTTAAGTCAAATAAATTAAATAAGTATGATTCTTGAACATGTTCAAGCTTCAGCTAAAAAAAAGCAATTAACAGACATTAAACTGTATACACAAATTTAAGTGTACTTACATGTGAATATGTGAGATAGGATGCAATCTACAATCTTCAAATCTTTTTTCTTACCATCTAGCTATTTTTTTATTAATATCGTTTGCAGACAAACCCTAATGGTGATCTTAAATCAGAAATGGAAACAGAGAGCACGTTAAAATAACTTGAACACTGAAATTATTTATTTTTTTGGCAAATCACAAATGAAAAATCAACTTGTGCAATATAAAGATTTTATATTGACTAATGTTTTAACATTGCCATGCTATCTGGTGACATGATATCACAGATTATATTATATTATATTTGAAAAATTCAAGATGCATACGATGTTTCAAGATGACCAAGTAGCTGAAATGAACAAAACTAAGGTAGAAGCTAAAACATCAGGGCTACAACCCTTGATTACTCTAGAAATTTCCGAGATCCTAATAGGGTTTCAGTTTGGTTTTTAGCTCTGCCACAACTTCCCTGAATCTTTTTTTCAAAGAAAGACCTAGCCACTCACAGGAACTGATATAGAAAAGGATCCCTGGAAGGATAAAAGCACGGTTTATTTGAGAAATGCTGGAAGATAATTTTTCATTAGTGTTATTTATTATTATTTTTTTACTTTTTAAAGCTGGACACTTGTTCTTTTACTCCAGGATACACAAAAATACTACTGGCCATAAAAGCAGCCTAGAATTAGTGAATGCTTTGTTCAGAAATGGAAGAACATTCAGTATGGCTTCTTAGTGATCACTACAGCTTCATACCATGTCTAGTGTGGACCGAAATAGCTGACATCCACTAGCATGTCCTTGAGAAAAAAAGGGTCACTTAAGAAAAAAAATATTTGTGTTAGGTTTGTTTACTATATTTATTTGCTACAATTTAACCAATGATAACTATATTAGAACTAAAAATATTGGTGAAACATTTTCTTTATTTTTTATTAAAGTGTTTGAGTTCAACGGGCAAAATGATTGCCTTTGCCATCCTTATGTTATTTCATATATTCCAATATCAGTGGACATTCTGAAGAAAGCAATAGAAACAACAAAACGTGTAGCAGTACCACTGCTTGACCACTAGATGGAAACCAAGTCAAAGCTGAGCAGACATGTGGCTAAGGCCATAAACGAAAATATACAAAATTAAGGATATACTTTATTCTTTTAAGTAATATAAATGATTGTAAACCCAAAAAGCCCGGACACGCATCATGAAAGATAGGTAATGTCTGAAGAGTAATCATAAAATGTTTGACATTTTCAGTCATTTTTTTGTAATTCACAAATATATTTGAAACTCATAGCTTCATTCAGAATAATAATGACATTATTCATTGAATTGTCTGTATTTAATTGAAAATGGTTCGTTTAATTTAACGAGAAAAACTTTTCTCCGTTTTATTAAAAAAAAAAAAAAAAAAAAAAAAAAAAAAAAAAAAAAAAAAAGACTTTCAAATAGTTTGCACTACAAACACCAATACAAACCATCAGCTGTTGGTTACCAAATGGTTTCCTATATGTATTGTGTGTTTATTGTTTATATTGTATATGGATTTCTACTCACATCAGAATTTATACAAACTATACAAATTTAGTTGAGATAGAGCATTCGATTTCTCTGCATTTTACTAAAACTTGCACCCATAGAACACCATTAAGAGTTTTAGATGATTGAACACATTCCTTACTAATGGCCGCTGAGTTTAGCATAAAAGCATCAATTTAGCATAAAAGGTTGCAACGCATGCACACACGTATATACTTCCAAATGTAGAACAGTCGATGTTGACACACACATTTAAACTGAAATTGGTAAATTGTACATTGGTATAATAAATGCAAGTAAGTCATTTTAATTGTACTGTAGGATTTACGTTTTTTACCTCAAGCTAAAAAGAAGTGCAATAATTTACTATGCATGAGTGACAACTTTTTAACATTTTTATTTAGTCATTTACACTAAATGAAATACCATTCCTGCACTAGCCTTATTCTATAGGGGTTTTTCCCCCACCAAGATGGAGGTTCCACACATTGAGGAAAACCTACACTCAGGGTGGCCACTTGTATGTACCACTACACTTAATGAATAACAAAAAGAGAATGAGTGGTTGTCAATCAGGCTGTGTCGCCAGTCAGCACTAACTTACACACACACCCCTGCAAACACACACACTCACACACCAATTAGCCCCTTTTGTTCTAACCTACCACTGACCATAACTTTACATTCTCCTCCAGATATTGACCTTTGACCTTGCACTGAGCAAGTTAACAACATGTTCTCAGTATGCAGCGTCAGACCCCCTCCTCCATCAGGCATTGCGAGACTGATTCCTGCTGAGGTGAACTACTTCTCAATTGTCTCAGATCAGGCCCTCATGAATACTAATAGTTTGAGAGTGACAAAACACAGAGTGGATGTGATTGATGCTAAATGTCGAATAAATTAAAAATAATGAACTAGTTTCAACCCTGACTACAATGAATGTTTAAAACACATTTATAATCACTGATCAGCCTGAAATTAGTGAATCTATTTTAACCAACTAGCTCCACGGTTAGCATCAGGAGATTTCCCCCAACTACTTTTGACGAAAGTTAGGACTTTACGCTAAAAAAGAAACATTTAAATGTATAGCATTTGGCAGATGCCCTTCTCCAGAGAGACTCACAACTGAGCAGTTGGGGGTTAAAGGCCTTGCTCAAGGGCCCAAGTGTGGCAGCTTGGTGGAGTTTGTATAAAGCCATTCAGAACACAACTGCTAAATGCTCAATTTGACCAAATGAGTGTCTTTATGTTCATTTTGGTTAGCTGTGGAAAAGCACCTTGTAACTCAATAGTTGCCATTGTTACCCAGTCTTTTTTCTAAAGGTGGAATGGAGGTTAGCAAGGCCTGCTGTTCCTTAGATGGTCACCCTGTTCTTGTTTGACTTCTGAAATGGCTTGTCACTGTCCCACTGATTCCCACACTATCCTAAGATTTCAGCATTTGGAGACAAATGGCTTTCAGTGTGATTCAAATAAGTCCCAGAGCCTCAGAAAAGTCTCTGTAATGCTATTCAGACTCGTGTATTTAATTAACCTTCCCATCTCTTTTAGAATTTATTTTTGATTGGGAGAGAGTGTGCAGCTAGCTTGCCAAAATTGTTCACACCAAAAAACTTATTTTAGTGAGGTTTAAATTGAACAAGTTGGAATATGTCTAATCTAATAAAATCCTATCAATTTAATTTGATTAATTGCTTTACTAGGAAACTATAGGGGTCAAATTACTTTGTCAAACAGGCACAAGTGTTGGATAATGTATTTTTTCTTTTAGTAAAAGTGTTTTTTTTTTTTTGTAGTAAATGCAATAAAAATTGTAGCTGGATTGTGTTTATTTAGGTGGTTAGTCTTTATTTTCTCAGATTCTGATTAAACAAATGAACCATTAAGCATGAAATTATGCAAAAAGAGAAGAGATGAAAAGGGACCTTGTATAGAAACCCATACTAGAAGGATGGGAGCAGAAAAATATGGAGAAGGAAAGAAAATGTTCATGATCCAAAGCCTTCCACATCTATCAAACAGTGTTATGGCATGGGCATGCATAGCCCCAGTAAAACAGTATCACTGACAGTGCTTTACAATAGAGTGGAGTAAAGTATATATGAATACATTCCATTTCTATGCCTCAAGAAGTTCTTAGGTTGCTTTTACCCATAGATTAATCCTGTTTGGAAGTCGCTTCAATCTCATGGCTTGTTTTTTTTTTTCTCCGATATGCATTGTCGGCTGTGAGGCCCTTTAAAGAGAGGTGTGTGCCTTTCTAAATCATGTCCATTTTCCAAAGGTGAACTGCAATCTCAGTGTAGAAATATCCCAGCAATAATCCAAGACAATTGGGAGACACCTGAGCTAAGTGTTCAAGTGTCTTGCATGATTCTACACACCAACAACAATAAAACCTTCACTTTCACAGATAAGACAAATAAAAATAACACTGAAGGCAGTTTAGTTCATGTTTAGCTGTTTTTAATGAACCCTGATTACAGTTAAAAAAAAAACAAAAAAAAACAAACTAGAATACGTTTCTTCATGATGTCACATACACTTCTTTAGAGTGTTACACATCACTGCTGAGAGTACACGTGTGAGAAAAAGATTAATACATGTTAAGAAAAAAAGTCACCTTATACACAAAGAAATGTTGCCACTGTTCTACAGTCCACCAAAAAATATTTACATGAAAGATTATTAAAAATATATATATATTTAAAATAGAAATGTGATAATGTCACCCCTCCCATTTACCTGGCTTAATTATTAAAGCCAAAGCAAGATATGAAGCATTTTGGAATACACTTTAAAAATTTTAAAAAGCGATATATATTTTTTTTTAGCAAGGGTACAAAATAACAGTAATATCACTGTTTAAAAATAACATGATCACATGACTAGCCATAATAAAAACAGCAATGTCTATACTGAAGATATGAAAAATATGCTTTTTTTTGAACAAGCAAGGCAGCTGTCAGGTAGAGCTGGTGGAACATGACTATTAATCAATTCAATCTAAAACTAAGAAATAAACATTTGGAGAAAGATTAAGGGAACACATGTGAAAGCTGTGATGAAATAGTTACAGTATATACTCAGTAAAGAAATTAATTTGCATGTTAAATGTTTCAACTGGCCTCAGAGGTTCTGTTCCTCTGATATAAGGGTGTAATATTTTAAAAACTTATGATTTGGAACCTGGCTTTATTTCCTGAGGTCAGTGGGATTGCTCCTGTTTGATCTCCTCTGCTCCATCATCTACAGAATCCACTAAACTAGGAACAGCACAAGCTCATTTCACACACACACGCGCACGCACGCACGCACACAAGGCCGAGTGATCATTCATTTCAACCGAGATGAAATGAAATGTTTCTGCCTGGAATCAGTGTGTGTGAGCAGTTCAAATCAAATCTAAATGCATGTTAAATCTCTTACTGTCATTTCTTTATTAACACTTTTTAGGCTCCTGCTAACATATTTGAGGTCACCATATGCATATCATTTTTCCAAAATATTCTTATTTGTAAAAAATAGTTTTGAATATAGATTATTTGTTTGTTTTCATAATATTATAGATAGATAGATAGATAGATAGATAGATAGATAGATAGATAGATAGATAGATAGATAATGTGTGCGCATGTTAGAACACACTATATCTGCAAAAGATTGTGGACACATGACCTTAAGATTCTATGTGCATTCTTGAACATCCCATTAAACATTTAGTTCCAATTGGCTGTCATAAGAGTTGTTCCACTGTGTGGTTGTGGAGATTTGGGCTTAGTCAGCCCAACGGCATTGGAAAGTCTGGTACTGATGAAGGAGGAGGCCTGGGGTACAGTCAGTTTTTCAATTGATTCCGAAGGTGTTTAACAGGGTTGAGGTCCGAGCTCTGTAGCAGGCCATTTAAGATCTTCCATTCCAAACCTTGTAAACCATATCTTCACGGAGCTTGGTTTGGGAGCTGGATCATCATCATGCTGGAAAGCATCTACTAGTTCAAGTAAAGTGGAAAATTTTGTGTTACCGCATCCAAAGGCATCCTTGTGTGCCTGCAACAGTTTGCAGAAGAACCACATATGGCTGAAAGGGTCAAGTGTCTCGATACTTTTGCCTATATAGGGTGAAAATTGTATACCTTTTCAGTTTGTAAATAAGAGGAATTTTATATTGAACAAAATAGAATTCTTTTTTTTTCTTTTTTCTTTTTTACATAAAAAGGCACAATATAAACTTACTTTTTTATGGAAAAGGCTTCATAGACCCATACATATGACATGTGCCTGAGTTCTTGCTGCTTTCCAAGAATTCATTAAACTGCCATGAGAAGCATAAATACCGATTAAAGGGGAAGAAACGGTCAGTTTATGTTTAGATTTAAGGAGGAAAGATTAAAATCTATAATGCATCAGGGGAGTATGTACATCTGGAGACATCTGTAAAAGGTCAGGTGGTCCATCTAAGTAACAGCTGAATAAAGGAGACTGAGAAGATAGGTGACCTTCTGTGGCTATTTTTTTTTGGACCTCGAGAGCATTATGTATAAGGCATTGTTGAGAAGGTAGTGTGTAGAATCAGGATGTAAAGGCAGTGGCTGCAAGGAGGTAATGTTTTGGGAGCAGAAGGCAAAGCTGTTCCTCCAAGGACCTGAGGCTTATTGAACCATGTACTGCTGGCAGAAGACTGCTAGTTATTCTGACTTGTTTAAATCCTAAGAGAAGAAACAGTAATCACTGAATGACTATCAAACTAACGGCCCAGATTTGTAAAAACGGATCTCCTTCTCTCCTTTACACACTGCTCTGTATCGCTATCGAGTATGTTGTCTAGCAATTTCAGGCACTTGGTTATTTGTGGAACTTGGATTGAAATGCATTAAATGTTCCTTAAACGTAAATATCAAAGTCTCTAAGGAGCTCAGAGGAAACGACACAATCGTTCAATAGTGTGCCATGGTCAGTACATATACACATGTTAATTTTCTAGGTGTGATAGTGATAAATGAAGCAAAATAAGTGAAGTGAGCTGGTCAAATGTCTTTTCAGAAGGTTCTAAAAAGAAGGAACGTCATCATCGTCCATTTGTAGTGTCTCAGCACCATGAAGTGAGTAAAGCGGTAATTCTGTGTGCTTGTATCAGGCATTCAGGTGGGAGTTACTGCATATAGATTCATTCTTCTAGGTTCTGAATGTGTGTCCACAGCCTGTGTGCCTATTGTGGCAGGCAGTATGTACAGTTCTCTTCTCAGCACCCGTTGTTTTCTAAAGACAGTTGCGCTGTCGCTTTCTGAAGCTCAGAGCTGACTCTTCGCTGACCTGCACTCAGAGATGCAGCCAGGTTGACCAGGCTCCTCCCTTCAATGTGTGGCAGCACCTTGTGAGGTTGTGGTTCTCTCTCTCTGGACAAGGGTTCGTCCTTTTCGGCACGACTCTTTTTGTCTTCCGCCTCTTCGCTTCCTGCCTCCATTCGCTGGTCCTCGCTCCAGCGGCGCTTAAAACGTAGTTTTAGTGGTATGCACTGGGAGCCGCCGGGGCTGCTGGGACTTCCCTCCCTGGGTTCAGCTTTCAGGCCTGGCAAAGCCATGCCAACCCCAATGGCAATGCCACTGATTGCACCAGAAGGGGGTGCTGCTGGGGTCTTAAAGACATCTTCCTCAAGATCATCCCCCTCGTCTATGAGGGTATCAGGGCAGGGCAAAATGGAAGGTCCTCCATTATAGTGTGACGGGGCAAACACATCACAGTTATCATCATCTTCGCTTATATCAGTGACCTCTACTTCTTCCTCTGATTCTATATCTGAGACAAGCTCAACCTGGAGAACAGAAGAGTTGGATTATTGAGGCTTTATTGGTGAAACATAATATACTCTACATTTATATACATCAGCCACACCTCTTGGTTGAAATAAAAAAGAAATAAAAAACATTTTTACTGCATTCAATTAAAAAACTTTCCAAGCCAATTAATGACTGCTGCAGTTAGACAATATGGAGGATAACTACCCTAAAATGCTTCTTCTTTTCAGTTACCAGTTCATCTTCAATACAACTGGGAAACTAACTATTATTTCAGAAGAGGCAGGAGCCTGTTTGTCACATATATTGTAGCACAATGAAAATCTTTTGTGAACATTACAGCTACAAATCTAGATCAAACAACCAGCTAGCCTAATTTTAATACATTGCTTTTGTTCTATTTATTAATCATGTTTTATGTAGTCAAAAATCATTGTCTTGAACAAAAGAAAACAATTATAAGACGTATATATAAAAAGTGGAAGGTCATAGCAATTTGATTATAAAGTGTCAAGATTCTAGGCAACACAGAAGTGTTTAAACATCAGAGGACGACAAATCATCTGTTCAGCAAATAAACAAATCACCCAGTTCTAAGACATTTAGTAAATACTGACCTTGATCTTAGGAGGACCTCCAGAACTGCTGTTAGTCAGACCAGAGGGGGCAGAATTGGTACCCTGCACCGCAGCAGAGCCACATTCACCCACAAACAAGACTGTTGAGGCAGAAACAGAGGAAACGTGCCCCGTTGCTGAAGATTGTGGTGCGTCCCGGTGCTTTCGACCCAGCGGTGGAGGCTGAAGCTTAAATTTAAAGGTTGAGGCGTGTGGCTCTTCAGGCTGCTGGTGGTGCAGTGGGTGAGCGCTGAAGTGTGATCCTGCTGCTGGTCCTGCCAAGCCCTTATCAAGACGCTGTGGCTGGGGCACAACAATGCTGGGGTAGTGTGGGAAGGCGCGGGGACTGAGGTGGTAGTTGTAGACGCTCTGTGCATGTGCTTGCAGGTAGCGCTTCATGTCTTCAGGGTTGAAGGAGAAGCGTGAGCCGGGCATGGGTGAAGCCAGTGAGGGTGAGGGGGTGTAGGGCAGGTGTGAGGTTGGTGTTGAAGTCATGGAGAGTGCAGGTGAGAGCTGGGGGGGTAGCAGAGGGCCACCAGGCAGAGGTGAGGCAGGGAAGGGTACCGGGGCAGGTGGAGGAACACCATACATTCGAAACAGAGAGTCGTGAGTGAGCCGTGGATGGTGTGGCAGGAACAGAGATCTGAAGGCCCGCTCTGCTGGGCGTTCGTCACCGCCTGTCATGCCCACCTCCTCCAGCTCCGAGGCTACGGAAGTGCCATCGCTGCAGTCGGATACAGAACCCCGTGCTGCCCGCCGTGCCACACTGGCAAACACACCTGGACTGCGCAGCTCTTCACCATTCGGGGAGAGGACATCAGATGGAGTAGAAGGAGGGAAACGAAAGTGGGTTCCAACACCTGACGGGACAGGAGGAGCACTCTGGGGCACATTGGAACCTGCCATGAAAGAAGAAAAATTATTAAGACTTTTTAAAAGAAAGTTGACACTCAAAAATAAACACACACACACACACACACACACACACACACACACACAGACATTATATATTTATATATACACACATACAGTGTGGAAAATAAGTATTTGAACACCCTGTGCTTTTTTTGCAAGTTCTCCCACTTAGAAATCATAAGGGGGTCTGAAATTGTCATCATAGGTGCATGTCCACTGTGAGAGACACAATCTTAAAAAAAAAAACCAAATTAAAAATCCAGAAATCACAATGTATGATTTTTAAACTATTTATTTGTATGATACAGCTGCAAATAAGTATTTGAACACCTGTCTATCAGCTAGAATTCTGACCCTCAAAGACCTGTTAGTCTGCCTTTAAAATGTCCACCTCCACTACATTTATTATCCTAAATTAGATGCACCTGTTTGAGGTCGTTAGCTGCATAAAGACACCTGTCCACCCCATACAATCAGTAAGAATCCAATTACTAACATGGCCAAGACCAAAGAGCTGTCCAACGACACTAGAGACAAAATTGTACACCTCCACAAGGCTGGAAAGGGCTACGGGAAAATTGCCAAGCAGCTTGGTGAAAAAAGGTCCACTGTTGGAGCAATCATTAGAAAATGGAAGAAGCTAAACATGACTGTCAATCTCCCTCAGACTGGGGCTCCATGCAAGATCTCACTTCATGGAGTCTCAATGATCCTAAGGAAGGTGAGAAATCAGCCCAGAACTACACGGGAGGAGCTGGTCAATAACCTGAAAAGAGCTGGGACCACCGTTTCCAAAGTTACTGTTGGTAATACACCAAGACGTCATGGTTTGAAATCATGGATGGCACGGTAGGTTCCCCTGCTTAAACCAGCACATGTCCAGGCATGTCTTAAGTTTGCCAATGACCATTTGGATGGCCCATAGGAGTCATAGGAGAAAGTCATGTGGTCAGATGAGACCAAAATAGAACTTTTGGATCATAATTCAACTAAACGTGTTTGGAGGAAAAAGAATGATGAGTACCATTCCAAGAACACCATCCCTACTGTGAAGCATGGGGGTGGTAGCATCATGCATTGGGGGTGTTTTTATGCACATGAGACAGGGCGACTGCACTGTATTAAGGAGAGGATGACCGGGGCCATGTATTGCGAGATTTTGGGGAACAACCTCCTTCCCTCAAAATCTCGCAATACATGGCCCCGGTCATCCTCTCCTTAATACAGTTGGGTCAAGATGGGTCAAGGCTGGGTCTTCCAACATGACAATGACCCGAAGCACACAGCCAGGATAACCAAGGAGTGGCTCTGTAAGAAGCATATCAAGGTTCTGGCGTGGCCTAGCTAGTCTCCAGACCTAAACCCAATAAAGAAACTTTGGAGGGAGCTCAAACGCCATGTTTCTCAGCGACAGGCCAAAAACCTGACTGATCTAGAGAAGATCTGTGAGGAGGAGTGAGCCAAAATCCCTCCTGCAGTGTGTGCAAACCTGGTGGAAAAACTACAGGAAAAGTTTGACCTCTGTAAATGCAAACAAAGGCTACTGTACCAATTATTAACATTGACTTTCTCAGGTGTTCAAATACTTATTTGCAGCTGTATCATACAAATAAATAGTTTAAAAATCATACATTGATATTTTTTCTTTTTCTTTTTTGATTATGTTTCTCTCATAAAAACAAGGTGCATTAAGAACAAGCGCAACTGCTTAATGATACAACAATACAATACTATCACTGGAAAACCTTCTTGCCATATATATATATATATATATAAGGTAAATAAAGGACCCCAAGTTTTTCGACTCTCACCGTTTAATGGTTCCTTTTACATGTACTGTACTGCAAACTCAACAGAATTGTGAATTACTTTTTATAAATGTTGAAAATGTACTACTTAAAATAAATAATACAATAATAAAAAAAATAGTTTTTTAAACATTTTTTTTTGTAATTTATTAGTACAAACTGTATTGAAATTTTACTCTCGTGGATTCTCAGGAACTAGCAGATTGTTTCGCCAGTTACCCGTAGTCCGGTTCCAAATGAAAAGCCGTGAAATATCGAGGTCACGAGTGTATATATTTATTTATTTATTTAAAAAAAATGGTCAAACAGAAATGCACAGGCATTAATGAAATAAGTGCTGTTAAAATGCATTTGCACCAACACGTTATAAACTCGTTAATTTTGACAGCCCTAGTACATACATTCATGTACACACACACATATACATATACTCATACATATATATATATATATATAAAAAACAGCCAGCTATACCTGCAGACCCCATGTCAATAAAAGGGTAGTTGACTAGCACAAGCTTGTTGAAGTTAAACTTGTAGGTGAACCTTTTCCCTTTTGTCTTGTGCAGAATCCGCTTATTGTAGTAGTATCTGGGGAAATAAGATTAGTATAGTTATGTTTCTCCGAAAAACAACTAATTCAGTGACAAGATCTTTAACATAACAAACCTCAGACATGTCAGTGAAGCGCTATATAATTTTTGTGTTGTCAGAACAGTGTACAGTGTTGGGTCAGGAAGCTGACATTCCCACATTCCCAGGCTTTAAGAAATGTTTTACCTTTAACTCCGCAATGCTGAAAAGATTTCAATGACACCACCAGATGAACATTCATTTATCTTCAGTAAGGGTAAGTAAGTACTCTCCCCTGGTCAGGGTCACAGTGTGAACCTTACATGATCTCTGATAACGCATGGACATTTTTTCTTCAACTACGTGATTGTAATAAAAGCCATTAGTTTGTGGAAAGTTTGCACTGCAAGCACACTAACAAACGACCATTGTAACGTTAACCTTGCCTCTCGGGGTGAAACATGCATAGTTCTCATTTAATTAGATGAAGCATTTTTATTTTGGAAAGTATAATTATTGTTGTAATTACTGCCCTAATGAAAAGACCCAAGACCTGCATCAGAAGTAGCAGGTCCTTGTAATACAGGATGTGATCTGGAATATCATGGGATGGCAAAGAAAGGTTCAAATGAGTTTAAGGGGGCATTTGCTGTTGCCGTGGAGACAAACGAAAAACATGAATATGGTGAAAACAGACAGAAATATTGTAGCACGGAGGGAGAATGGCTCCAGTAGAAATATAATATATATATATATATATATATAAAATCCTGTTTTGATTAATAAAAATAGGGTTGAATAAGTTCTCTTCATTAACTCATCTAAGGCTACAGAATTCACTGCAGTAAGGGGGATATTCATCCCAGAATACTCAGTGATTGCAAGTTTAGGATTCAAAGCTTAGGACACATTCAGTGCTCCAGAGAGATGAGTGACTCTGAAAACACAACCAGCTAACATCAGAATAAGAAAAGTCCCACGCAGGAAACATGCCCCCACCCAAAATGTTGTAGATGTTCCCCAACAGCCAGCTCAAGAAATTGGTTCTAAATGTGTTCTATTTCAAAGTGGCTGAACCCTGAAAGCTTTAGTAATGGTTTTATGCCCTTGAAAAAAATCAATGTCTCAACACAATTTGATCACAGGGGTCTAAAGAGAACTAACTGGATTTCATGGCTTGCGTTTTGGTCTGAGCACTGCGAGTTATGAGACATTAAAACACAGGTGTGTGCTTTTCTTAATCAAGTCCAATCAAATCAGCCCAATTGGTTTACAGTCAGTTGTAGAAATCATGTAAACAGAAGGCGCCTGAGCTCAATTGGAACACAAAAAACAAAAAAAACCTTTGAATTTGTGCATAGTTCAGCCCTAAAGTGCAGTGTTCTGTTTTAAATACATTTAAAGAAATACGAAACAATACAGGCCTATAATGTGCAATGTTAATGTTTAGACATGATTGAGCTACTTGATCCTCACCTGAGAGCTCGACTAAGTTTGTCGTAGTTCATCTGAGGTTTGCACTTGCGGGCTCCCCACAGTCGAGCCACCTCGTCCGGGTCCTTGATGACAAACTCTCCGTAATCCCCCTGCCAGGCGATGACATCATGGTACTCCTCCTTCCTGAGCAGCTCCAGGATGAAATGCCAGAGCTGGATCTGTCTGGAGCCTGGGCTCGACTCTGGCTTGTACGCCCATTCCGGAAAGGCGAACCCTGACCAACACAGACATGGAAATAATTAAACTTTTAGTTGCTGTAAAGAGCATCAGCAATTCAAAGCCTGTCCATAATTTCTTATTTATCCATAAGAAAAGCTGAAATGATGGAATACTGAGCATTAATTAAACCAACATTCCACAATATATTTGTAAAAAAAACACATTATGTACTTCATCCACCTGTTTTATTTCAGTTTAAATATATTAAGCAGAATACTTTCATATTTATGAGCAGTGAACCCTGTATCCTTGAGGCAGCAGTCAAAACAGAACTCGAGCCTGTATCACACAGCACTTCACGAAAAAGTGCACACGCTCATGTTATCAGCTGGACAGACTCAATAGTTACCAAGCAGAAGGTCACCTGCATTTTCTGCATTCATACTATATGTAATGGGAAAAGTAAAGTAAAAATGCTGCATGGGAATGTTTTGTGAGGCGTGCTCAGTGTGAATTGAGGGATTGATGCGACCCAAGTTATACATCTTTATTTCGAGAACATGAAATTATGTGGAAAACATTCATTTTTAATACTAACGTCACAATTGCAAAAGTACCCTGCAGGAAATGGTGAACAGTTGCACTATACGCTCACAAAATGCATCCAACAAAGTTCCCACACCTGCAGGAAAATTATGTCCCATGAGACAGTACATGTTACAAAGCTATCTGATGTGTGAGCCAGCTTACAGGAAACACATCTGTGTTTCCACAGTGCTAAAACACAGCCAAAACCCACACATATGCTAAAGGACAAAAAAAAGGCTGAATGTTGGATTAATTACAAATATTTTACACTCATAAGGCAACAATAATTTTCTTTAAAAAAATTCAACCTTTAGTACTGTATATCCAAAAAATACGGATAGCTAATTTGAAATGAGCTGCAAATTTTTTTTTTTAAGTCACTGGTGTACCAGCACCCAGACATACAAAAAAACCAGCTGACAAAATCATTGTGAGAACTGTGAAGAAAAACCCAAAACAACAGTTTGACATCACCAACAACCTCCACAGGAAAGGACTGAAGGTCTTACAATGCACAGTTAGAAGAATACGGGTAATGATGCGGGTGTTCTAGCACTTCCTTCGAAACACTATCTGTTACACTTCCTTATCTAATTCAAACAATCTTTCAATCCAATGTCTCCATTAGGGGTCCCACAACAAGAACTGCCTCGTTGAGTCTGTTTTTCTGCGTAATGTAAAATTGTACGGTCATCTTTTGCATCACTCCCCTATTTATTGCTTTTGACTTGTCAAATCCGCTGTTAGGACAGCGATACAGAGAAAGGTCACACCACACAGATGGAGCTCATACATGGTGAGCTGTGTGTGTGTGGGACAGGAGCTCAAACATGTGAGTGGGAACAGCGCTGACTCATGGTGCGAGAGTGAGCGTTTGTCATTTAGATCCCAGAAGTAATGCACCTTTTCACTCTCCTATCATCCTTTTCTCTTGCCTCTTGCTCTCATGCAATCTCCTAGCAACAAGACACTTCAGTTCTATAAATACACATGTATGTAGAAAAGAAAAATCTATTAATCTGGAAGCAATTTATGTCTAATAAATGCCAGAAAAGAAAAAGAAATCAATTTGAAGAACAGCAGATGTTAAGATTTCACCAGTGACCCAAAACATGACAGATCCACATCTACAGAATTAATGAATGGAAGTAAGGAATGGATAATTATAAACCAACAAGCAACTTTAATTCTAAAAGTTAGCTAAACAACACCACTAAACAGAAACACAAATTGCTTTAATCTGTATGGTATAGGATTAAGAACAGACGTTGAACTAAAGAACAAGCCAGAGTAAAAATCATCATGATTTAAGCAATTGTATGTCTGAATATTCCATTTATGAAATATTTTTGTTAGTTATTTATCTTGTTGAATAGGTTGATTCAAAGCAAAATGTTGAATGCAGTATAAACAGACAAACTAGTCAGGGGAATCTCTCTCTCTCTCCCTCTCTCTCCCTCTCTCTCTCTCGCTCTCTCTCTCTATATGCAGTCACTTTTATCAACGCAAACATCAAAACCAGCTTTAAATGATTAATGCTGGTAAGTGACCATGGTATAAGTCGCACCTAGGTGTGTGTTTTAATGTACTAACCACCTTCCTTCGTTTATGTAAGTTATTTGAGATATGGGTCATTAGGTTTAGAATTTGAAAGAGAGAAAGAGTGTGTTACATGCAGCTGTCCTGCAATTAATTTCCACTTCATGTATTAAAATCCCAAAACACATCTAGCTGTGGATTATCCCTTATACTTCTCAAAGTTTAAATGTGAAGATCTGGGATATATTAGTAATTAGTATTGTAGGAAATGTGAGATGAAGAAAAAAAATTCCACCAAGATATTTATGGTAAAAGGGTGCACACAAAGGTTTTTAGATGTGGAGGTCTAACACTTCATTACAAAGTAGCTGCAAAATATTGCATCAAAGAGAAGCCTTCATGTGGGCTGATGTGGGTCTGACTATGACTGTTGCCAGGCCATCATCGACGAGCTGCTAGAAAGCTGCTTTTTTTTTAAGCTGCTGGGCTTAAAAATGCTTATTAGAAGCAGACAGAAAACAGATTGCGTTGCTATGAAAGTTTGTTGAGTGTTTAAAATAAAATGAGAATTCACTAGTGTGAGCACTTCTAACCACTTTAGGTTTACTTGTGAGCAAACTTGTGTTTATATCTCAGGGAAACAAGACATGGCAACAGATAATGGAATTTCTGAGCGCCAGAAATAATAATATATATTTTTTTCGACAAATCGAGTCACCTACTAAGCTTCTGTGAAATAATGATTTTATCATCCATGCATAATACATACTTTTAAATGCTATACTTGTGTCTAAAAACTAACCACAACCCTACATGTGTAGGAGTTCACATTTAATATCATGTTAAATGATTGTGTGTAAAATATATATTAAAGAAAGAGTCAAAATTTCTCAAAAAGGTAGTGTAAATAATGTGGAGGTCTCCCGTGAGGATTGCCTGTACAAGTCAACATTTTGAAACAATGCAACACACACCTTGACACATTGCAGCTGAGAAACACGTGTGCACACACACACACGCACATAAGTGCAATAACAAGTACAGCCCCTAAGGTCCGCACACTTCCTCTGGGACCGTTGCTTCTCAGATACTTACGGTCACCAATGGGTAAAGACATCAGAGACCACCTGATACACACACAATCCTCATGTAAACACCCTGACACAATCCTTACATGATACAAAATGTTCAACCGCAAGTGAGCTTCATGCTCCCTAGTGACACAGCAGAACAATGCTAGTCCAATCACAGGTTGAGATGGGCTTACTCTATCCTCTTGATCAATCACAGATATGCTGGCCAATCTGAAGCATCAAAGAGCTTGTGTTTGTGAAAGAGGGCTTGTGTTTGTGACAAGAGTACATCAACGCTGGAGTATTTTACATCCTCCAATAAAACATCTTTATACACATCATATGCATTTCATCAGTAAGAGTCAATAAACTCAATAAATTAAAAAAATTAAAAACTAAAAATTAAACATCTCTTTACATTACACCACTCTCTTCAGCTCACTCCATTTCATTAATCCACTGGTCCTCCCTTTATCAGTTTTTAGCTTTGTGACATCTATCAGTTCACAGTGTCTTATGAAAGATTGGTTGGTTGAAAATGACTAAACATAACCTTGAAAGAAATAAACATTTCTCTCTTTAAACTGCAACCTGTAAGTAAATGCCACCTTATACATAATATTCTTGGCATTTTACTCACAAACCCGGCACTGCACGATTAAATGTATCGATCTCAGCTTGTACAATTTTATGACATTGCGATTTAATGGAAAAAAAATTTTCATATGTGGACACATTTTCTGAGAAGTGTTTGCAGATTTTCCACGCTGCTAACAAACGAAAAAAAGGATCAGATAGTCTCAATTTAGGCAGTGCCCGTGTGGCGTGTGTGGTCATGTGATTTTCCGGTGTGCAGTGCGGAGAACAGGTGAAGATGGATAGCGAGCAGCTCAAAACTGAACTGGTGACTAAAAAATAAATAAAATGCTACCTCTGTTATATGGCGATATTTTAGCTTTAAGATCACCAACACTAAGCAGAGAGAGATACTGTGCACGATTTGATTAATTAAAGTTGAGACATCGCGTAGCACTATGACAAACCTATAACCTATAACTCATTGGTTCCGGGTTAGAAGAAAGATGACAGGTGATAATTCAACAGACAGAGCTTATTTTTCTTTTTTTATTTATTTTTTATTTACTTTTGCCTGACGCTTTCCAGGGACACACCCACCCGTGGTAACGCATATCTTTCCTCGACTCAAACCCACGCACACTAGCAGATCAACACGACTTCACCTGGCGTCCTCCGCTTTCCTAGACACATCCCCTTACACACAGTCAGCTCTGCTGGTACGCTGGTACCCCCCCCCCCCCCCCCCGCCCCGCCCCCCCCCCCGCCCCCCACCCGTGCCTCTCTCTCTCTCTGGTATCTGTTACATCCTGCATAAACAGGGCCATTTCTTGCTGTTTGGAACCCTGGGCAAGATTCCTAAGTGTCACCCACCCCATTGCTCTGCCCTCCCACCACAATGCTCCACACCCACACCATACAAATCATTAGCAATCTTCCATTAAATCAAGTTTAAACACATTTAATAATAATAATTTCAAAATTGCCTGAATTCAAGGATGCAAACAAATACTGTATCTTAAATTTCTGCAGAAAAACAGGTAATTAATTGAAATGGGCAGCGGCAGGGCGTTCCCTATTTGGGCAACATGTTTTAAGTATTTTTTTTTGTGAAAAAGTGTATGTATTAATTTAATGTTTTATTTAATTTAGCTGTACCTTGGAGGAAATAAATGTTTACATTAATGCATACTGTAAAAAATATATATATATTTAAAAAACATTTATAGTTGCACGAATACACATTTCTGCATTCACTAATGTGTGCAATTTCCCAAATAACCAAAAATATTGACCACGATAATCGCAACATGACCTTTTTCCCCACATCATGCAGCTCTACATGGCACTCTCTCATAAACATAAACAAGCATGAACATGGAATCAAGTCTCTTCTGCTTTCGGTTCACATTGAAATTAATCCCAACGTGTCAATTTACTGATCCCAAGACTTTTTTTTTTATTAACTCACCATAGGCAAGATTGGGTTAAAAAGATTGCCAGCAGATATTTTTCATTTATAATTGATCTGCTTAGAACTAAATTAGTGTGAAAAACACAGATAGGAGTTAAAGCTGTACAGAAAAGTGAAGAACCTGTAACAAGGAAAACGAGAAAAGCTCTTCTGTCTGATTTAGTCATCAGAAACACTTAATCTCATCATGTGACAGATGATCCAATAAACAAGAGATGGTTAACAATCTGATATTTTGTTCTGTAGTAGCTATATTAAAAAATTTGTACTAAAATACATTAATAAAACAGTATTAAACACGTACACATTCACTAACCACCACATAAAAATCATTGAAAATAAAGCATGATCATCTGTAAGCCAAACAAATTAAGCTTTTATGTGATGACAACAATTCTGAAGATCTAACTCTTATGATTTAATGTAAAGATCTTAGATCTCATTATTTATGTGACAAGACAGACACTTCTTTGCTTGAATGGCAGCAGAGGTAGACAGTGAGAAAAACGGAAAAGACGTGAAGCAGGAAAAGATAAGCAGAGGTTAGGAGGAAAACATCAAAGAGTGGAACTCTACTACATAAACCAGATCTATCTGGAACATACCTCAGAATATTTGTGCATTACTGTGCACGTGTGTGTGTGTGTGTGTGTGTGTGTACATTGGCCACTCTCTTTCTCTATCTCAAAGTACATTATATTGAACGAATTACCAAACGTTTTTGGTCAAAAGGCCCCATGTAAATAAATAGAAAAATCAGATCATTTTACATTCAAATTAGAAATTATGATGTTAACCTAAGATTTTGGTAACAAAGCAATTATGTAGGTAAAATAAAAAGGATTATGACGTTAGTTAAATAAAATTGTTAGCAATGTGTATAACAAATGGCCCTAAAGAAATATTCCCAACGTTGTCTCACTGACCTACTGACAGGTGTTCTAGGATAAGATCCATGCTGCTATGGTGCGTTACAGCCCGACACAGCGCAGGAGTTTGGTTTATATGCGACGCAAGGCTTTTTCCACGTGTTTTAAAGCAGCAGCAATGCGAGAGCAATTATTTACATGCTCATCCCTTTTTTATATGGGAGATTTAAATTAAACACTCTCTACAGACTAAATAAAAAATAGTCAGGTTTTCCAGTTAAAATGTTCACGGATTTCACGCACAATAACAAAAAAAACACAAACGAGCTCTCACTCAAACGTTTGAACCGTCATCGTGACTGCTGTCCTGATCTGCATCTCAAACAAAAGAGGAGATGGGATTTTTTAAGTACAAAATCAGTTTTAATAGACTACTTTTGAATGTATGGAAACTGTTAATAATAATTATGCCCATTTCCTGTCTATTATTTACTTTTGGTACCAACATTCCAGCAAAGAACAGAGATTTTCAGCTATCATTGATGACAAATAAGAAGTCACTGGAGGCCTGAGGTGAGTGAAATTTCTGAAAACACACAATCACTGCTGACTTAGTGCTGGATATGGTAATCGGTTTGCTTATACCCTGATTTGTATCCTGTATGAACTTCAACAACCTGCTGAAGAACTAAACATCTCCCTGTGATGATTCTCAGCTTCTCGTGAACTGATGAAGCCCTGAATATCTTCACTCCTCACTTTAGAGGATTATAAAAGGAAAACTATGTTGTGTTCTACCTCTAGAAACAGTTGCATTTTTTTTTTCTCGACATTAAGTATAGAACACATGTTACTTGTGTCTGGACATACAATCCACTTCCTCATGTGAAGCAAAGAAGACACCGTCATTCACTAATAGTTGGGGGGACAAGAGCATAATGGCATATTTCATGCTTACTACTACTATATACTACTATATATACTGTATATATGTATGTGTGTGTGTGTGTATATACACATATATACATTTTGTCCATTTAAGACCTTTTACAATAAAAGGGCATACGGTGTATGTTGGCTTCACCAACAAAACAAATGACCCTTAATAAATAAAGTTTGTTTTAATAATTTCCTAAAAGCACACTTATTTTAGTCCATGCACTCAAGTCACTTGATTCCTTTTTTTTCTTTTCCCAAAGGTGTCAGATGATCTGAGCTGTGAGAACTGGAAATTAAAAGACTGGAACGTGGACTCTCGTGTTTTCACAGGGTCAGACTACACCGGGATGACAGGAACAAGAATTAGTTGACTGTGCTTGGCAGGAACTGAAGCTAT
Source organism: Silurus asotus (assembly GCA_024362625.1). NCBI lineage: Eukaryota > Metazoa > Chordata > Actinopteri > Siluriformes > Siluridae > Silurus > Silurus asotus. Next base: position 508,952 of record MU528344.1, read on the forward strand.
GTCCTAGTCATAACACCGACCATGTGTTGTTTGATCTAATGTGCTCAAGTTCAAAAAGTGTTTGGAAAATTTAACTCTGTATGAGACACCTGAAGCCACGTTGCATTAAGGTGAGTCTACTGAGATTATCAACAATCCAAAACAGTTCAGTCCAATCCACGCCGAAGCCTTGTGTGTAAAACGCAGGAGGTTATGAGTAGAAGACTTCAACCCTCGTGTCTCTGCAAGCTAAACATCTAGGAGCTGTTATTTTCACGTCTTTGTGTCAACAGAGAAGACCGAAACGCCTGTTCCCGGCACACAGTGGTGAAGAGCATGCTCCAGATGTCCGGGACGCCACAGTGCGAAGGCTGACTCTGCCCAGACAGAAACCAGACGCATCACAGGGGAGTTCCTTTTAGGGCTGTGATTAAATCAGCCGTAGATGGTCAGGGAGGGCGCGTTTCTGGGCCAATTTTCCTGCTATGTGAAAACTGCTGAGCACGAGGAGCAGCCAAGCAACTCCACCAACAGGCCCATGCAGGTCTACAGTGTGCCCACCAACAGGACGACCATGTTCACCCAATTTATTATGACAAAAGGGTACTTTATTCACACTCCACCAGGAAGCAAAAAAGCTTGCGGCACATTTTAGCCTTAGAAACATTAATAGGGGCTCAGGTCATACAGGGCTAGTGGTTAGGGCAAGGGGTCTTGAAGAACCCTTAGCCAAACATCAGATTTTCCCAGAGTAATACTCAAGTCTTAGTTGGTATTATCAATAAAGCTGCTCAGAGAAAGGGAATCAGCTGAGACAGAGTGCTGTATCTCATTGATCTGGTTTTCATCCTGACTCATCTTTAGCCACAGGTTAGGAACTCTTGGGATTTAGGAAACTGAAGTCAAGGGTTTGAACCAAGGCTATGTCCATATTGATTCAGATAAATTTACGAACACATTCTTCTCTCCACACTAAAGTGTTTGTGCAAGGAAAACCACTTTCCAGAGTATATAAACAGAAAACTGAGATATTCAAAAAAGCATGATGTATTTTAGTCATGTGATCCAATCAACACTTACAAGTGTACAGTCTCGAGTTACTTGCATCAATGAACACAATGTCTGTCTATTGAGAAAATCTCACTGTGTTTTTCTTGACATCACTGCATCAATTCAAATGATGGTAGATAAATTAGTGCCTCAGGGGAACAACCTTGAATTCTCACATTGTTACATGTGCATAGACAGTTTAGAGATGTAATGTTTTCAGATGCATAACTGTGGACGAGCAATTTTTGGAAAACACTGTAAAAATTGAAAGTTTTTTTTTTTTTAAGCAGGTTTCAGATGTAGAGATTAATGTGGTCATAGTTTGAGTTTAAATCTCATTTTTCTTGGACAAAGAAGAGATACGAAAGGTTTCATGCTAAGGAATGTCAGCTAAAGTGTAAAGTGTTCTTCTAGAAGATCTTTAAGCAAGGCGGAGAACGCTGCACTGGAGTTAACTGGTCCCGAGTGTCTGTGTTAGAGGGCAGATGAAGGTCAGCCAGGATGAACCCAGCTCAGGTCAGACTAAACCTCTACTTCTTACTGCTGTACTCCCATTCTTAACTTGTAATTTTAAATAGATCAGATTATACTAGGCTAGATGAACACACGGAGTGTCTCCTCTCCAGACACGCTCAAAACAGCAGCAGGGTGTACCGTAGTTCTGTAGACGACAGCCAAAACACTTCTGTCAGCAATAAACACGCTCCACATATAATCATATAATCTACTGTCTTGGCTAAGATCCTCATTTTTAAATCTGATCTAAAATACTAACTTGACGAGTGCTATCTTTATGTTACAAGCCCTTTAAGCACAGTGAATTTTGGTTGCTCTGTGTATTGTGTTCCATTACACTGCAACTGACTTGACTACGTTAGGTCTGGGCGATATAATATCAGTAAAACATTATTTTCTTGATACAGTTTTAGTATTTTTTTTTAAAAGGTTTTATTCATTACATATTAAACAGTACTCCTAATCTACATAATAATCTGTCTTTGTGGGTATGAAGGAAAAGTATTGTTAAACTCTGTATTAATTGGCAATTATATTAATTGAATCATTATGGATTTATTATTATACACCAAAACATGCACAGTAAATTTACATGCAGGCAAACACAGACACTCTACTGTAAGGGCTGTTGTCTAGTATGTGTGTTTTTTTACAAGCTGTCTAATAGCATAATGCCTAATTACACACTCAGCAGTGTCGCTAACTAAACCCGAAGCACTCACCCCCTAACTAAACCTGAGGGAGCATGAGCACCCCCTAACTAAACCTGAGGGAGCATGAGCACCCCCCAACTAAACCGGAGGCATGAGCCCCTCCTCTAACTACACCCGAGGCATGAGCACCCCCTAACCAAACCCGAGGGAGCATAAGCATACCTAACTAAACCCAAGGCATAAGAAACCCCTAACTAAAGCCCTGGCATGCACGCACTCCCTAAAACTAAGGCAAGAACTCCCCTAACTAAAACCCAAGCACAAACACGGCTTATTAAAGCCCAGGCATGTAGTCACCAACTAAACCCTAGGCAGGCAATCACTAACTAAACCCAAGGCTCATGGTACACACACAATAACTAAACCTGAGCCACACACTTGCTAACTGAAGCCCAGGCACACAATAACTAAGGCACCTCAACCTCTCTATGATTCAAGTTAAACTTCTACATGTGCGTTTAAGAAAACGCTGCAATGTAGCTGCATCATTTTCATATTTATTAAGAAAGCAAATAAAAATTAATCAGAAACAGACTCCAAGGAAAAGGGGGAGAGGAAGGGGAATGAATGTATAAGAACAGGAGAAAGCCATAGACTGTCTATATTTTAAAATTCTGTGTTGTGGTTAAGTCTCAAGTCTCCGTCTTTACTTTAATTTTTCTCCAGATGTGTGCACGCTCACACACTTGCACAGACTCACACAGTGCTGACAACACATGTGTTGGCGCCGGCTGTGGTCTTATTAGAGCACTGTTACCTCAAACATAGAAAGGGGATCAATTCCGTACTCTTTAAACGATTTAAAAAGACATCATCCTGGACTGACACGCAGCTTTGTGTCATGTAAAAACGACATCATGCGAGATGCTACCTGAAGAGCCAATCAACTTCAAAGCACTTGTCTAACAAAAATCACCTTGAGGCCCAGAGGGACGTGGCAACTCAGCCCTTTCATCATGTAATAGATTTATTTCCACTGAGAGCTAACCAAGTGGTTCCACTGCTCCGGATCGGAAACCTAGGGATATGAGGGAGAGCGTCCTCTCACAACCCATCAGACAGACCTCTATTTGAGTCAGATGATCGCACATGGCACTGAAACGCATGTCACACACTATTCTAATGTTTCAGACACCACACAAGCAGGCCGGTTGAGTCCAAGCCGCACTGCGCGAACGTTGGATCTGTCTTCTAAAATAAATTACACCAGCAAAAATAAAGGAGCACGTCAAAGTGGCGTCACCACAAAGATGGCAACTTACGAGACGGAGACAGGCCCAAGTGTGTGTGTGTGTGTGTGTGTGTGTGTGTGTGTGTAATGCAATGCAGACATAAGCCATTAAAGTGGAATGTGGAGGAGTCAACACCCCAATAAAATGTGTGTGAGCTTGTGTTTAAGCATAACGTTTTATAAACCCATTTTCATCTCTTTGTTACAAACCAAATGGAGTGTGCTACAAACTGACAGAGTGATTAAATGATTTAAGTAAGACACTGAGTACCCTCAACTGAATTTTAGATAAATGTATTCAAATATTCTTTATATTTGACATCATGTACCTGTATAAATAATAAAAACATACAGCTTTAAAATTCACATTCGTAATAAGATCCCTTTCGATATTTGGGTTATAACAAAGCTAAAAGTGTGTAATGTTTATTAAAACTTCCCTAATGACCTGAGACTACAGGGTTTCCAATTTCTATCTAGTGTTACTCAGCAATCAATCCAACGAGGTCTCAAAGCAGTGACCTGATATCCGAAACGAAAAATCGGTATTTAAGCTACAGTCAATATTATCGTCCATGTAATAATATTTCATCGCCGTTTTCAGGTTTGCTCTATTCCAGAAAAGTTCACAAGATACGCTATTGGACACTATAAGAAAGTACCCACTGCTTCCTGTAGGAAGCATTTTATTACAATGCTATTATGTAATTCTTTTACAATGGAAATTGATAATTTAAGAATGCTCATATACATTAAATGCATAAGCCGATCATCTTTGTCCCTTGGGGCAATATGGTGCATAGGTTTAAGAGTGATATTTAGTGTTTAATAGCCTGTTAGTATAAACTTAATTTCAGTGGTCAGGGTTTCCTCATATTGCCTCCAAGTAATGCACACTGTGATGAACCTGTTATCACAGGACACACTGGACTGATTAATTGTGTGAATGAGGTAGCTTCCATATTAAAGTGCATTAGAGCATTCATCACTTCACGGATTGAAAGTATAATTGGTGCTCCCCTGCAAATCCTTCAAAAACTGTTTACATCATGAGTGAAAAAAAAAGCTCAGAAAATCCCTTTGGATACCTCACATCCAAACCACATCGTTTCTGAACTTCAGCTAGACAGCAGCATTTTTATTCGCATATGCTTTTTTATTATTATCTCTGTGCTCTGTGTATTGGAAGCTTCTATCAAAAAAAAAGATATTCCTTGTAAGTACAAAAAAAAAAATTGATGGCAATAAAGTTTCCATTTCTGTCTTCAATCGACATGCAATAAATATAAAAAATAAAATTATAAGCTGATGTTTCTCGGCTGAAAGGACGACTATTTAGTTATGCTCGTGAACCTTATCAGAAGCGTATCTACATCAAGCACTGCTCCGCAAGAGCGCCTCTATAAATTCATTTAACTTAGTCTGTTCTTAACACAATCACGTAGCTAGCCGGCCATGTGTCGCTTTCGATTATATCATAGGTTGCCATGTTGTAGTATTACAGCATTTGCTATCTCCAATCGACATGCAAGCAATATTTCTCAGCATTCAAGTGCAATACTCATATGAATTTTAGTGGCTTGTTTTAATTTATTCTCATCTTACTCCTTTTCTTTATTACTAAATAAACTTTGGCTGTACTGTATACATTGCCAAAGTTTTTTTTTTTCTTTATTCAAACCTTAATGCCAATGGTAGCTACCACATTTAAATTATTTAAAGACATTTTTGTGCAATCAAAATATGTAGCTGCCAGCATCTAAGCTAACCTATTGGTTACAAACAAACAAAAAAAGAACATGAAGGGGTTTGTGTGTTTTCTGGCCACTATGTACAAAAAAGAGCAACAATTCAACTGTCTGCCTTTTGCTTTCAAAATAAGTCAAGTGCAAGCGTTGAAACCATGAAGGTACTTCATCCAAGGAGAAGTAGACCTTACTTGTAGAACTTGAACAATTCAACTACATCGCACTTATTTTAAAAGCCCCCTTTCTTTAAACTCCTGCTAACATATCAGTGCTTTCAGTTCACGCACTATTAGAGATGACAATGTGCCCTTTTCCAGATGTTATAATGAGTAACAAGTGTGGCGGAGAATATTTTGTACGTTAAGGACAGCTCCGAGTTGTTCTGGGCAGTTGTATTCGTTGATTTGGGCATCGGTGACCAGTTGTTGGGAATATTGGTGCCCAATGATTGGTTGTCAGAGATGTTGGGGATCAGTGATTGGATGTCAAGTACAGTGGTGATTAATGATTGGTTATCAGTGACTTTGGTAAGCCGTGTCTTTTCTGTAAAGTACAAAATACAGGCAGTGGTAATCAGTGGTGATGCAGGACTTAACAGGAAAGGGGATTTACAGCTCCTAAAAGAAGAAGCTATACTGAGCGACACACTCATTTACACTGTGCTGACTTAGCAGGTTGTGTTCAATCACTGATCACGACTGTCCCTGACAGTCAATCACCAATGCTGCAGACAACTACTCCCTTTTCACCACTGTAGCCCACAACCCATCACTAATCACCAATGTCCATGACATTCAATCACGGATCACCATTTTCCTCAAAAGCTGACCACGGTTTGCCCCAACAGCTTATCACCAATGCCAACAACCCATTACTGATTACCACTGTAACCATCCACCAGTCACTGATCACCACTGTACCCAACAGATGATCACCACTGATCATCACTGTCCCCGACAACCAATAACTAGTCACCACTGTCCCCAGCAACCAATCACTGGTCTGGTCTTGGAGAAAACGTAACTTTTTTCACGTGACCCTATTAGTCATTTGATTTGCCAATGCGATCTGAACGAATAAAGGAAATGTGCCACTGAGTCAGTGACGTCATATTTTCCTCTGGGTCGTGTGCGGGCGCGTATGTTGGTGGGATCGGAAAATGACCCGAACTTCCGGTAATCTGTGGATAATTAACAGGCCAGTGTTGATATTTCTACACAGTGGTGAAATTACAAGCGTTATCACAAACAAAACAAATACGATGTTTCATTTGACGAATTGTGGAGACATCTCAGTATAGAATAAGTTTTCAAATAACGTGCAGCAGATCATATAAATAATTTTTTTTATCAGAATTTGCATTTCCTTCTAATTAAATGAGACGAGGACATGGTTTAAAATAACAGTATTAAAGCGTAGTGTGTTCAGATGAAGACAAAGCCCGGGGAGGGGGGAGGGAGGGGGTGGTTTGTATGAAAACTCAGCACTTTTACTGCTTAACTCACTGGAAGGAAAACACACACAGCCAATGATGGCTACTGTAATATATACACCCCTGCCTGCCCTGTCCTGCTTTAAACCTCACCGTTTCCTTTCCTCGACCGGTGTGAGTTTCAGGAGAATCGGTGACCTAAACCACACGGAGCTTAGCTTTTAGCTTTAACTCTCTGAGAAGGAATACAGAGGGAAAAAGTTTCTTCCGCTTGAAAAGCCTAGCCTCACATACCTATTTAATATCTACACAATACTTCTGGACTCCGACAGAACACTGTTTTCTAACTTATCCGACACAAACTAAACCCTAAAGGAGTTATAAGAACAAAACAAATGTAAAATAATAAATATTAGTGAATAATACATCCAAATGAAAGCAAACTTGGCCGACTAGCATGGAGCGCTAGCAGGATTGTTCTAGTCGCCCTGACACGGGAGAAAGTTAGTTAGAGCTTCTGGAACTTCAAACAAAGTTTTTTTTCGTCTTTTTTTATTATACTACCATATAAGTTTGTTCACTTTTCCATCCCAGATCTATAAAAGTGTAAGTAGTGAGCATGAGTGTGTGCGCATACACACACACACGGTGATGCGGACTTACCCGAGTCTCCTGGGGTCTTCATGGTCCTCTTTATCCTGGAACCAGTCTTCAGCTTGGCGAAAAACAAAAACCTCGCTAACTTTTTTCCCCCTCTCTCTACCCTTTTAATCTACTTTCACTCCACCACTATCTGTCCTTTTCCCTTTCTCACACACTTCTCCACTCCTTCGCTTAGTTCCTCATTGGATTCAGGGGTCGCGGCCGGACGCTTTGTTTTACTCCAGAAACAGCCGCGCTCCGTCCTCTTTCAGCCAAGCCGTAACGAGGCACGCAAAGTTTCAGCCGCGCCGCCGTGCGGATCCTCCCGGCCGCCTCCGGCCCGACTCGCTAAATTACTAATTAGTTTGGTCGGCGCCGCACAACGTCATTTCTGACGACCAAAACACACCATATCCGAATAGAAAACATATACAGCCCTCTCTACATATATAACGTCTCCGGTGCTGTACTCTAAACGTTCTCTTTTTCTTTCTGTTTTTTTTTTTTTTTTTTTAAACCCCCCCTCTTCTTTTTTTTTTCCACACACTCCCCGTGCGCTCTTTTCCCCCGTCGCCCCCACTCTTCTCCGCGTTCTGAGTGTCGTGTTTCGTTCTCCCGACCACACGGGGCCGCCCACGTCTACTGGGGAGAGAGAGAGAGAGCGAGAGAGACATTGCGAGGGAGGCCACGCCCACTCACACGTCGCCTTCCCTCTACTCTTCAGGTTACTGTGGAGACATCCAACGCCGCATGGGCGCGCGACGTCGTCACGAAAGCACTCCTCTACGCATGCGCGTAGGCAGCACCGAGAGAAACGAGAGAGAGCTACTGCTGCTGCGTAGGGGGCGAACGTTTTTCATCCCTCAACGACGTCACTGCGACCCACGCCGTGGACCACAATGCAACGTGTTCGCAAAGCACGCTGCCATCACGATTCTCTAAGATCCAGAGAATGCGAAAATAGAGGGACCTAGAAATCCAAAAAAGTTAATTTCGTTTAAAAAATTTTTTTAATACATTTTAGATTTGCCAACATGTGTACTAAAGCAGGGGTCCCCAACAATTTTTTTTTGCATCATGGACCACAAGACATTTTTACCACAATCTGGGGGAGAAGACATATTATTTGATTTAATTATTAACTGAAATACATTTCTAATGAAAATTTTAACTGATATTGCAGAATCATTGGGTACTTAGACTCTAGTCTGGTCTGGTACTAGACCATGGCTCGGTAGTTGTGGACCCCTGCGCTAAATGGCCTAAAGCAGGTGTGTCCACTCTGTTCCACAAAGAGCCAGTGTGTGTGCAGGTTTTCATTCCAACCAAGCAATCCACACCAAATTTTATCTGTTTAAATCTAATGATTTTCATTTTCATTGACTTTAGGTGTGGCACTTAATTGCTTAGAATGAAAATCTCCACCCACACTGGCTTTTGGGGAAAAGATCTTAAAAGTTTGCGTGCCTCGACTATCACACATATTTTGCTTGTTGAAAACCTAATTCCAAATTAAGCTTAATTTACCATTAGAATGAGCTTCTCCACATTTCTAAGAAGGCTTTCCAGTAGATTGTTGGGCACTGGTGTTGGGATGTCAAGGAGGTCCAGCTCTAGTAAATCCTAAATGTGTTTAAGTGACACTCAAGACTCCAACCTTTACAACCACATCTTCATGGAGATCGCTTTGTGCTGGATTTGGGTGTTTTGGTTCCAGTGAAAGGAAACTACAATGATTCAATATACAGAAAAGCATTTCTATACAATTGCATGCTTCAGACTTATTAGAACCACAAATGGGGGTGATAGTCACATGCTTTCGGCCACATTGGGGACTTTGCAAGCAAGATGGATGATGTTTGCAATTTGTCATTACTTATGAGGAACTGTAGGAATTTATCTAATTCAATTTGTTTAATAAGTTTCATATTTATTTTGATTAAGCCATGATATCTATGGGGTTGCCAGAGTGAATGTATAGTGTTTATTTTTCCATAATTAGCTTTGACATTTTGACTGTAATGAAGGACTGGTCATTTGGAATTTATCACAAATAACACTTGGCATAATAATAATAATGAATACAATTAATTTGGGTTTTGATGCTAAACTTGCAAACCAGTCATCCCGGCCTGTATGAAATTAGTGAAGTTACATATTCTTTAAAGAACTTAGTAAAAATGTCAATGTAATGTAAAGAATATAGCGATCCTTAGATTTTACAGTACAATCTAGCTGGAGTTTTTATTTTATTTTATTTTTTTAATCATAACTGATAATGGTGCTGCTAAGGCTGATAATAACCCAGTAGTAGTTTCCCCAAAACTACCTGCTTTGTAAGTAGCAATCCCTCAATCGATTCCATAAATAGTTGAATTTATTAGTGCAATCTCAGGTTATTTTATACACATATTAACCGTAAAATATATTTCATTAAATACATGAGAGTGTGTGGGAGAGTGAATAAGTTATGTCTGACAAATACTAACATAGTAATGAGTAGTACAAAAAATACTGTATATCTATAGTGTGTGTGTGTGTCTCAGGTCAAGAAGCTTTTATTGTCATTTCAACCATATATAGCTGATGCACTACACAGTGAATTTAGACAACATTTCTCCAGAACACTGATGCTACATAAAAACAACATAGAGCTACATTACACATCATAGAGCTACATGACAGAACACAGAGCTAAGGACTAAAGTAAGTTGTCCTAGCCACATAAAGTTCATCATGTGCAACCTAGTGCAAACAGACAATACAGACAGATACACAAAACACATAATAATAAGAGAACTATAGAATGGCCACTCTGTGCTATCCTAAAGCCAACAACCATCTCTTTGGTTTTGTCAATGTTCAGAAACAGGTTGTTGGCTCAACACCAGGCTGTTGCACTTCCTCTCTGTGTGCTGACTCGTCATTCTTGCTGATGAGACCCACCACGGTTGGGTCATTGGTGATGTGTTTCGAGCTGTGCATTGCTACAGAGTTGTAAGTCAGCAGAGTGAACAGTAGTAGGCTAAACACAAAGCCCTGAGGGGTCCTAGTGCTCAATGTAGTGGTGCTGGAGATGCTGTTCCTGATCCGGCCTCCCAGTAAGGAAGTCCAGGATCCAGTTGCAGAGGACCCTCTAGGCTCAGCTTTTCAATCAGGTGCTGAGGGATGATTGTTTTCAAAGCTGAAGTGAAGTCTATGAACAGCATTCGTTTGTATGTTTCCTTATTGTACAGGTGGGTAAGGGCCAGATGGAGGGTCGTGGTGATTGCATCATCCGTGCAATGGTTTGGAAAATAACCAAACTGCACGGTGTACCATGAGAGTGGTAGCTGGGTCTTGATGTGCTTAATGACAAGCCACATTAAGCATTTTAATTCAATGGGTGTAAGTGTGATTGGACGATAGTTATTGAGGCTTCTTTGGCACGGTGACAATGGTCGTTGTCTTGAGGCATGTAGGAACAAAGGCGTTGCTCAGGGAGATGTTGAAGATATCAGTGAAGACATCCACTAGCTGTTTTACACATTCCCTGAGCACTCTCCCAGGAATGTTGTCAATATTCTCATACACTTGACAGCATAGGAAAACAAACGAAGAATGATTTGATAATAAAAAGAAGAATGAATGTAGGTTGGTGGCTCCATTGTCACTGTTCTCCTCCTTTCTCATGTCGTTGCTCCCTTCCTGTGGATTAACAGTTGATCGCATCTTTATGATAATGTAACATTCTTTTTAATTTGTTCTGATTGTAAAATGAGTGAATTTAAAAGATCAGATTTTTTTTATGCTTTCCTTCTCCACTGTTGAAGAATGACATACAGACAAGCAATGAAGGTAAGAGTTGGATAAGAACATGGGAACAAAATATTAAAAAGAAGAGACAATAATCTCCCACATGGCCAAAGATTTTGGTGCAATATGAACTCTACACTGAAAGCATAGGTCTTTCACTTTTCCGCCAATACTAATTGCCCCTTGCACACTTCTATTCATCCACTAAATTACATTTTCAGATTAGTTGTGATTATGTCTCTTGTTCAGGGTTAACCCAATCAACAGCCATTAATCATTTTACACCACATTATAGACTTAGACTTGATGGTAGTAATTAAAAATCAGTTTCTGTTGTACTTTAAATTATTATTTGCCTCTGCAAATACATATGTCTATGTGTATTTTGTGTATTTCTGTATATTTACCTTCTCAAAAATAGTGACAAATTCTAGTGATCAAATTCTTATTTAAATCTGGCATTTCAACAACTTCAAAGCAAATTAAAAAAAATACATTTACTTTTAAAAATCAACTTATATTTAGAGCAGCCACTGCCTTAAACTTGTAAGCATGGCCACTCATGTTTCATTGATTACACAAATTCTTGTTATATTTGTTAGGATCATTCATTTGCAACAGAGTGAGAATGGTTTAATACTGAATGGACAAGAATACCTGACAATGACCAATGATATTAGTTTATTATTAAGCTGATCAAGGTGGTGATTTCTGGCCAAAGTTGCTTTCAATCCAAGTGACGTTATACCAAACATTTATACAGTATATTTGAGAATCTGGTCAGGGGGGTTAAATGTTAATGTGGTTGATGTGACCCTGGAAAAAAGGCCCGATATTTGGTACATGGCCACCTTATGTGCAGGCATTCCCAATCCAAACAACCCACACACACGTGCATACACAAAGGGAGCTTTGTGCCCCAGTGTGCCAGGTTTTCTTTTGTGTGCCTGTATGTAATATAAAGTGTTATTAAGACATTTCATGGTGTCAAGGTCAGCATTTTTAAAGCATTCCCTAATACAGTTGTTTTGGTTAAAAAGATAATAAACTGTGGCACTAGAAGTTGTGTCTTCCAATTTAATGAACTTGGGGTGGCAGTGAATTGAGAGAGAATAGAAGTAGGGAATAGAGAAGAGGCCTCGGGAGAATAAGAGACTAGGAAAAGGATTGAAAGAAAGGGGCAGGGAACAAATGGTGAGAGAGTATTGAGGATAAAGTAAAAGAAAAGTGATGAAAAAAAAGTGTCAGAGTGAGGATGGTATATCAGATCGTACCATGACTTCACACTTGTACTTAATAGTGTCCATTTGATGTTTGATCATCTGTGACAGTTTCAAGAACAAACTTTAAAAGAAGTCAGAGAGAGGAAAAGAGTGGTTCTCTGTACATAGGTGGATGGGAGGGAGAGACCGGGGGTGGGGACAGGAAGGGTGGGTGTATGGGGTGGGTTCCATGTGTGAATGCACTCTTTGTGATCAAAAGACTTATTTATTTTCTTAGTGCTTGAACTTTTCAGGAAACTCATTGAGCCTCTCTCTGGTGTCTGCCATGCTAATTTAAAAGAGCTCACCTCTGCTTTTGTGCACTTACACACATTCAGTTTTTATGAAATACAATTGTTCCCATAAAAATGTCCTCACCGTGTTGACCATTATTTGGCCATTGCAAGATAATGTGTAAGTAACATAGACAACTCACTCATATACAGTCCTCTATTCTCTGCCTTCACCTTATCCCTGTTGCAGCTGGTATTCACACATTTGTAATTGGATTACACACTCTAGCTCCAAGAAAGAGAGGAGAGTGATGAGAAGAAAGAATAAGGTGGAGGAGGAGTTTGGAGGATGAAACGGAAAAATAATAAAAATCGTAAAATACCAAGTTCTATTTCCAATCAAACAACCACAAGTTAAAGCTATTACTGTTATACAAAAAATACTGTTAGATCGATAGATCGATAGATAGATAGATAGATAGATAGATAGATAGATAGATAGATAGATAGATAGATATAAACATAAAGACATACATACATACATATATTACAAACAATAATTCTAAAACAACATTAAAATAAATACATGAAAGAAAAATTATTATTTAGCATGAAATAAAAAATGTCAACTTTAAAGGTAGGATGGGGTAGGGGCAACAGGATTGGTACATTTTTGTTGCATTTTAGCTAAAAAATGGACGATATGGATGCTTCGTTAAAGAAAACACTATTATATTACACATATAATTATATACTGGACTTATAAGATAACCTTTAGTCGAATGTAGAAATATAGTATTTAAACTGGAGGACTCCAATAAGGAAACTTCTAAAATACTGACAGAAAGAGAGAGAGAAAAAGAGAGATATGCAGTGGTGGTTGCATGAAAGTATGTATGTATGTATGTATGTATGTATGTATGTATCTATGTATCCATCCATCCATCCATCCATCCATCCATCCATCCATCCATCCATCCATCCATCCATCCATCCATCCATCCATCCTTTTCCATTTCCATTCTTTCTCTAACCAGAGTCATTCTATCTAAACGAACATCTAAAAAAAGAAAGAAGCCACAACCACACATCTCTTTTTGGATTAAAAATGATACAAATATTTTGAAATTGATTCTTTTTAAAGAAAAGTAAAGCTATATTATAATGCAGTTGACAAAGAAGAGAATAATGGATTGACATGCCCAAACCAGGATATATGGGTGAAATGAAATAAGCTGCTTAGTGATTTTGGAAAGAATGAGCTTCAGTCTAGGTCTGTGGAGCATGTGGCAACAGCCTCCTTCCGTCTTCATATATACAGTGAGCGGCAAAAGGGTGTTTGTGTCTCATCTGTGGTAATGTATTTTCATGAGAATGTCAGTAAGCACAGAGATTAAATGCCATCTGTATATGTTTGTGAATTAATGTTTGAAAGATTTAGTTAAGATGATGACTCATGTCTTCATGTGTGTGTGTGTGTGTGTGTGTGTGTGTGTGTGTGTGCGAGTGTGCCAGAATGACTGTGGCTAGCAACAGGCCTGCCAACGCTTTAACCTCAGCCATGTGCGACATCTGTTGCTACGGTCACCACTCACAGTCTACACAAAGCCCAAAGACTACAGGTTAATAATAGCAACATTAACAGTAATAATAAGAATAATAAGAATAACAATACAGTTTTGTTTGTTTCCCAAATAATCTCCCAAAAAGATGGAAAGATTGAGGAATACTGGCTGAATGGCGTTTCACACACAGCTCTTTTTTCATGATAGTTTTTAAAGGACCAAATTGCATTTCAGTAACAAAATTTTGCCTATTGTCAAATTGCATGAGGGATATCTGGGATAAAAGATGGCCTGCATCCCAGTTCGCATCCAAAAAAGTCTATATCCATGATCCTTCCAGATCTGTTCTTTTAACTAAGAAAACATATTCACGAAAGGATTGAATAAACAAATATGTTGTCAATCTAGACTGTGCCAGAGTCCCGAACAAAAATTTAAAAACTGTTCTATAACTGTGGGGCATTGTATGAGAAAGTCATTATTTAAAGTACCAACAAATAGCTTGAACCTTTTGATCTAAGTAGGCATGGCCAATTATAATCGACCAAATGTTCCCTCATGTACTGCAGTGCAAGATCAGTAGGTGCTTTATATGCCAGCAGTAGTATTTTATAATTAATGTAGGATGATTGTGTGCCAGTGTAGATTGGATAAGACAGTGATGGTTGATGTGGTCATATTTTCTGGTTCTGGTACTCTTGCGGCTGCATCCTAGACTAACTGAGGGAGAGCTGAGCCTGACCGAACGAGCAGTAAGAAACACCTGCAGCTGATGAGACTAATCAGTGCGCTCTGTTTTAGTCCAGCAATGCCAATAAAGAGTAAAGAGAAACCAACCTCCAGGAGAGAGCCACCAACAGAGAAGAGTGGAAGAGTCGGAAAACAATGACTCAGCTTGGTAAACTTTTGCTGGTCTCTCTTCCTTGGCGGAACCAGTGAAGTTTGTTACAGTGGTGCCGATACCCCATGCTGGAAGAGAGGTATTACGCCAGGGAGATTTTGCTGCAGAGGGAGCAGGACTGGGCCAAGGAGGAGTGCTGCAGCCACCGCGGCTGCCACCTGCGCCCTGTTTGGTGAGATGGGACCAGTGGTGAAGACCAGCACTGCATTGCCTGCCACACCTCTCCAGGAAAGTCCAGATGGCAGTGACCCAGGGACAGGCAACGTTTTTTCCCTCTCTCTAATTCCCCCTCTTCTTCTCCAGTGACCTTCCCCACCCACCACACCAGGGAAAGGCATGCCGGTCCGCAAGGAAAACTCAAGTTGGCAATAAAAGTAAGAGTGTGCCATTCTGCAAGTAAGACAGGCGGATGCCAGAAAAAAGGCAGGCCTATCTGCATTTGGGCGCCAGAGAACGTCGAAATGGAAAGGCGTCCTGAACCGTGAGACTGTGGGTGAGCCCTGGCGTGAGTACTGGATAAGAAACCGCTGGGCTGAAAATGAAAGTAAATCATGAAAGCTCTGTTTGGTGAAAGTTTGCCTGTCTCTCTTTCTTCCAGCACTGGACCAGTGAATTACATCCATAAAATCCATAAAAAACACACCAAATACTACAAATAAAATATTTTACTCTTAATAATATTGTTGACAGACTTCACAAGTTCCATGATCTTGTCCTTGTTCTTTAGAATAGTGCCGATGGTTGAACGAATCATAAGGCTACCATATTTTCACCGTAATCCAATCTCTCATTTTTCTGTTTCCATTGGGCTTGATTGAGCACTGTCCCACTATACAACTGCTTGCAGCAGAGTGTGCATGCTAGTGACAATGTCTGGCAGACACTTGAGCTATTTACATTATTTGTTTACACCTACGGGAGAAGACTACATCTGACTCCAGCAAGCTACATGGCGTGAGTTCAGAGACTGCTGTCGTCTTTGTTTTTATGGAGACATGGCTGAGTGACAGAGTTCCAGACACCAACATTCACCTGGATGGGCTCACCAGTTTTCGTTCCAAAAGAAATGCTGCTCTGTGCGGTAGGTTTGCAGAGGCGGCTTATGTGTTTATATCAACACGGAATGGTGCAAGAACTCCACCTACTGCTCATCACTGGTGGGCTTTGTGATTGTCAGCTGTGGACCATTTTATTTACACCAGGAATTCGCAAGTACTCAGACATTCTACCTAGTGCTAATGTTCAGGATGTGCTCTTTATACTCTACGGGACTATAAGCAAACTGCAGAACATACACCTTGACGGACTGATTATTGTTGCCGAATATTTAAACCATACAAATCTCAGGACTGTGCTCCCTACATTCCATCAGCATGTGCACTTTGCAACAAGAGAGGAAAACCTGCTGGATGTTATTTACACAAACATCCATGGTGCATACCAGGCAAAGCCCCCAGAACTGTGTACTGTGTCTCCTGCTGTTTATACTGCTGATTCATGACTACATAGCAATGCCACTGGATGAAGTTTGCCAATGGCTTGGCCATGACGGTTCTCATCAGCAAGAAGTCAGCATACAGAGATAAAGTGCAGCGGTTAATAGACCGGTGCAAAGTCAACAACCTGTTACTGAATGAGGGAAAAAAAATGGTTTTGGATTTCAGGGGGACACGTAGTGATCACTCCTTAACGAACCTTAAAGTCTTCTCCGTGGAGATCATGGAGAACATCGCATTCATTGCTGTTCACATAGTGGAGAACCTCACTCTCAATACCAACTACACAACAAAGAAAGCCCAGCAGCATCTCTACTGTTCTACACTCACAACACTCTTCAGAAGGACCATTGAGAACATCTGGAGCAGCTGCATCACTGCCTGTTTTGGAAATTGCACATCTCGAATTGCAAGGCCTACAGTGGACAGTAAGGAGGGCTCAGATTAATATTAGGGTCTCCCTTACCTCCTTCATAAACATTTGTACCACATGCTGCATTCTTAAAGCCACCAGCATTGTGACTGACCAGATATAATCAAAAACTCTTTACTCTCTTGCTGTCTGGAAAAAGGTACCAAAGTATTCAGGCCATCACATCCAGGCTATATAACAGTTTCTTTCCACAAACCATAAGACTTTTCACAATGAAGGGTTTGGACAAACACACACACACACACACCTTCTGTACTGTACTGGTCGGTGCAACAGTTTCTTTTGTACTAAATGTTGTACTTGTTCACATTATGAAGTTAGTTTTGAGTTTTGTGTAGTTCTGTAGTTGTGTTCATTTTTTTTTAATGTATGTCTCTTGTGAAGTAACGAAGTAGAAATACTTAAGTAGATTTTTCTGGTATCAGTACTTTACTCCACTATTTTTACTTTCACTCATTACATTTTTACACAAATATCTGTACTTTCTACTTCTTACATTTTCAAAACAGCTTTATTACTTTCAGTATTATTTCTTCTCATCGAGCGCTGTTTTCCCATCATCCTTGGGTGGCCTTTTCACCATATCACTGGTGTATTGTTTCCTGGCTATCAGACGTAGACGTAAGCAAGCGGAGCGAACAATGAGCAAGGCAACAAGAGGAATGGTTAATGTGAATTCAGAGGAAGTCACTGATGTGAAAATAAATAAAAACAAAGACATTCTTCAACACCCATGGCCATATATGAGAAAGCTGTTCGAAATTATCGGCGTAAAAAAGTGCTGCCTTCCAAAAATTCACTGTCAAATTCGATTAAGCACATACAGGTAATCTAAAGTTTTATTGTTATATCTTTTTTTGTCATGAGCCATTTGAATGTTTAACGTTTTTTCTCTACGACTTTGTTTGTCTTTTATATAAGGGATGCTGCCACATGTTGCTTATTTTTTAAATAAGGATGTTTTTAATGTTCTTAATTTCTGTAGTATGAAGCTGTCATTTGAAATCTGAGGTTAAGTCAGATAGTTTCTATATGATGTAGAACTGCCCTACAGGTGTAGTATAAATGATAAACTTTCTGTTTGAACTTCAATAAAATGCAAAGGATAACTCACCTGAAATTTGTCATTTGTAAAACATCATAATAACTTTGAGTTGTTTTCAAAGACTGCTGGAATAACCCTACAATCTGGGATATGGCATGGTGATGGCAAATTATATATATATATATATATATATATATATATATACATACACACACACAGTTTTGTGACACCTGCTATGTGTGTTTTTTTCCAAACTGTTACCACAAACCTGGAGGCACTCAATTGTACAGGACGCATTTAGATGCACTATAATAACATTTTGCATTCACTTGAACTTGGAAACCCCAAATCTTTTCCAGCATGGCAATGACCCTGTGCACAAAGTGAGCTCCTTGAAGATCTGGTTTACAAGCTTTGGAGAGGAAGATCTTGAGTTGTCTGCTATAGAGCTCTGATCTTATCCTTACTGAACACCTTTGGGAACATTGACTGCACCAAAGGTCTCCTCACCTACATCAGTACCTGCCTTTCGTAACACCCTTGTGGCTGATAAATACAAATATCCACAAGCACACCCCAAAATCTAGTGTAACATCTTGGCAGAAGAGTGGAGGGAATTATAAGAGCCGATTTTTTTGTTTTTTAACTATTTTAAGTTTTTTTTTTAAGAGCCCAAACTTCTATACTTTAACTTAAGTGAATTTTTTTTTAATAGATTTCACTTTTTAATAGATAATTTTTAATAGAGAATAGATCATTAATGATCTAAAATAACTGGTAGTGTGGAACTATAACTATAGTTTCCCTGCCTATAGAAAACCATTTTACTCTGTAAAAATCTGTGCTTTTGGTCACATTACACCCTGGTAGAAAATAATGTTTGGATTTACAAGTACACATTGTGACCCTCATTGTCAAAGTAAAAATAACATTTAAAAACATTCTGAAGGATAATTGAAAATATATTAGTGAAACAACTAGGACAATTCTCCAAAATAGACTCCTTTCATGAAAAAGACATGCTTTTTTTTGTTGCTTTTTTTGCTTAAAAAATTTAAACAGTTTATATATGATTGAACAGATTATCAATTGTTATTTTTCATATTTTTCAGTATTTTGCGAGAGAGATAGAAAATAAAAGTAGAAATAGGAGCTAGAAATATTTGTTATTTAAAGTACTAAAAAATTCAGTAAAGTTACCATTGAATTCCATCATCATCATCCTCCACACTGATTTTAAAACAGGACACATGTACCACGCTCTCGACCGCTTATTTAAAATATGCCAATTACGCTTTTGGCCACCAGAGTGTAGTATTGTCTAACATGTAATTACTATTTTTAGTGTTTCGTTCTGCCCAGGCAGAGGGACCGAGCTGGGAAGAATGTGCTACAAGTTTAAGCAATAAAGGATGGAGATGGAAATGTGTTGACTTGTGAGGAGAGTGTGTTGAGAAGATGGAGTATTTTGAGCAGCTGATAAATAAGAAAAATTTGAGGGAGAGAGAAGGTTGGATGGTGTGGAGATGGTGAAGCAGGAAGTGGATAGGGTTGGTAAGGAGAAAGTAAAAGCAGCAATTAAGAGGATGAAGAATGGAAAGTCGGTTGGACCAGATGACATACCGGTAGAAGCATGGACATGTTTAGAAGAGATGGCGGTGGAGTTTTTACCCAAGATTTGGGAAGGTAAGAGAATGCCTGAAGAAGAGCACCACAGATGCATTATTTGCTTTGAGAATGTTGATGGAGAAGTATAGAGAAGGTCAGAAGGAGTTGCATTGTGTATTTGTGGATTTAGAGAAAGCATACAACAGGTTGCCGAGAGGAGAGTTGTAGTATTGTATGAGAAAGTCAGATGTGGCAGCGATGTACAGTATGTGAGGGTGGTGCTGGACATGTATGAGGACAGTGTGACAGCAGTGAAGTGTGCAGTAGGAACGACAGACTGGTTCAAGGTGGAGGTTGGACTGCATCAAGGCTCTGAGCACTTTCCTGTTTGAAGTGGTGATGGACAGGTTGACAGACGAGGTCAGACAGGAGTCTCCGTGGACTATGATGTTTGCGGATGATTTTGTGATTTGTGGTGAGAGTAGGGAGCAGGTTGAGAAGAGCCTGGAGAGGTGGAGGTATGCACTGGACAGAAGAGAAATGAAATTCAGTAGGAGTAAGACAGAGTACATGTGTGTAAATGGGAGAGAGGATAGTTAAAGTTGGGCAGTTGCAGAAAGAAGAGGTGGTGAATGTAAAGGTTCAGGTACCTGGGGTCGACAGTGCAAAGTAATGGAGAGTTTGTTAGAGAAGTGAAGAAAGAGTGCAGGCAGGGTGGAGTGGGTGGACAAGAGTGATAGCAGGAGTGGTCTGTGATAGAAGGGTATCAGGAGTGAAAGGGAAAGACAGGAGCTGTCGGTAGCAGAGCTGAAGATGTTGAGGTTTTGTGAGTTGATAGGGATAGACAGGATTAGAAACGAGTTTATTAGACGGACCACATGTGGAGGATGTTTTGGAGACACGGTGAGGGAGGCACAATTGAGATGGTTTGGACAAGTGCAGAGGAGGGACATGGGGTATATTGGTACGAGAATGCTGAGGATGGAGCCACCAGGAAGGGTGAAAAGAGGAAGTCCAAAAAGGAGGTTTATGGATGTGGCGAGGGAAGACATGCAAGTAGTTGGTTTGAAAATGACAGATGTAGAGGACAGGGGGGTATGGAGATGGATGATCCTTTGCGGCGAGCAGCCAAAAAATTAAGTGTTTTGTTTTGCCCCCTCCTTCTTTTACTGATTTTATAAAAAGAAGAAAAAAGATCGAGATACAGCAAAGGAAAAAAAGGTGATTTGCTTGTGATAACAGGGAAGAAGTACATTAGGCTGGAAAAGTCAGGTAACCCAGTACTTTTGTCTATATAATGCATATGCAAAGCGGGCAGATATGGCACCCAGTGAGTTTAACTAGCAAATAAAGTTATGTACATGAAGAAGTGTTGAGGGAAATAACCAGCAAATGGCTATAGTTTCACGGCTGATTTATTGATAAAAAAAATTTTAAGTCAAAAAGATTTTATTGTCATTTTAACCATATATAGCTGATGCAGTACACAGAGAAATGAAACAACGTTCCTCCAGAACACCGATGCTACATAAAACAACATAAAACTACAATCACAGAAAAACACAGGGCCAAGGAAATTAGTAAGTGTCCTCGCGACATAAAGTGCATGTGTACAACCCGGTGCAAACAGTGCAAAGACAACACAAGACAGTGCAAGACAATACACAAAATACAAAATAGCTCTGCCAGTAAACGTGTTGTAACAAGACAGTGAACAGTAGCAAAAATGTAAACACAATATTGTCAACAAAATATTGTGCAAAAGAGCAAATAGCAGCAATCCAGGAAAGATGTGCAAAAACATCTTGTAAACAGTTTATGTTAATGAAGTGATGTAATGCGAGTGGTACTGAAGTCATGGGTGTGCGAAGTGAATACGAGTGTGTGTTGAGTCCGGGTTGTACAGATCAGTCACACATTTGTGTGTGTGTGAGTGTGTGTGTGTGTGTGAGTTTAGTTCAGTTATTTGTTGAGAAGCCTGATGGGCTTGAGGGAAGAAACTGTTACACAGTCTGGATGTAACGACCCGAATGCTTTAGAACCGCTTTCCTGATGGCAGGAGGATAAAGAGTGTGTGTGACGTGTGTGTGTGTGGGGTCGTCCTTAATGCTGTTGGCTTTGCAGATGCAGCGTGTGGTGTAAATGTCCATGATAGAGGGAACAGGTTACCTCTATTGTCTAGGTGGGTGAGGGCCAGATGAAGGGTTGTGGAGATGGCATCGTCCATGGACCGGTTTGGACTATACGCAAACTGAATGGGGTCCAGTGCGGGTAAAAGCTGGGTCTTGATGTGCCTCATTACTAGCCTCTCGAAGCACTTCATTGATAGTCATTGAGGCAGGAGACTGTAGACTTCTTCAGCACAGGAACGATTGTCATCGTCTTGAGGCACGTAGGAACAATAGTGCTGCTCAAGGAGATGTTGATGAAGACATCCGCTAGCTGTTGTGCACGTTCCCTTAGCACTCTGCCAGAAATGTTGTCTGGGCCAGCAGACTTCCGTGTGCTAACTAGTTAAGGCCATCTTTTCACCTGCTCTGAAGGCGGAGCAGCGCACGCACCTTGGCGGTCATCCACGGCTTCTGGTTGGAGTGTGTAGTGATGGTCTTGGAGAGTCATGTCATCAATACACTCGCCGATGTAGCTGGCCACTGTTGATGTGTACTCCTCCAAGTTGATGAAATCGCCGTTGGTTGCAGCTTCCCTGAACATGTCCCAGTCACTGCATTCAAAGCAGTCCTGGAGAGAAAACATGGATCCTGCTGGCCAGGTTCTCAACAACATCCAGCATGTTTTCTTGTCTGGTTGCAAAGTCCACATTCTGATGAAATTTAGGAAGCACAGTCCTCAATTTTGCATGGTTGAAATTTCTGGCGACAATAAACAATCAAAGGGTGTGTGTTTTGAAGTTCACTAATGGTCCCGTTGATCTAGACACACACATCAATAATAGTTATAAAAGCAAGAGCAAGAAAGCAAATGATTAAAGCAGCGATTAAGAGCAGTGATTAAACCATAGATTTTAACCAATACTTTCTGATCAATTAGAATTAAGAACAGTTGTATCTTGTCCTACGAGTGAATTAATGTACGAGTTTTCCGAGGTACAAGTCGTCAGTCTCTCTATTTTTTGCTCTGTTACGTGAGCAAAAAAATTGAGGTACGAGCTTGAGATGCCGCTGCTACATGGCGTAGTGAGCAGTGATGCCACAACATCCCCCAGCCTCCAAAACGCCCTCTCGTTCTCTTCACGTGTTCATAGAGTAAAGACTATGATAATTTGTGCTCGCGGTTTCTTGCTTTGTGCTTCGTGTTTTGTGCGAATTCCTTCTTCTAACTTTCTTGTAACCATGTCTCCCAGAAAAGTAAGTTTTAGTGACAATGCTGAGAAGAGGAGGATGACGTCAACTGAATTAAAGTGTGAAATTATTGAGAAACATGAACAAAGTATGCGAGTAAAGGACTTGGCCAGGCAGCAAGAATGTTCAACATCTACAATTTTCATGATGTTTTAAGCAGAATGAGTTGCTTAAGTTTATAACACCAGCCAAAGGTGTTAAAATAATGTCTAAGCTCTGGATGATAATTGGTGACGTACACTTCCGGTGACGTAGCTTCCTGTGTTTGACTTGTTTGCCGCGAGTTCCGTGTTTGTATTCGTGTTTATATTCGTTTGTTTGTGTTTTTCTCTTTTTAATAATCCTAAATTGTTTGTCTTCCTGACTTGTTCCTGTAGTCAGTAAACTCGACTACCACTATATTTTCTCTCACTTTATCATATTTGTGTATATTAACTCTGTTCGTGATTATGAGCACTATGCCGGCTGTGTGTCTGACTTTGAGCACAGGTGAGGACTCGTTTTATTTGCAAACGGTGGCGTTGGAGATGGAGGTTTTGGAGAAACAGATTCGCGAGCTGCATGAAAAGCATGCCCGGCTGCGAGAGCGGAAAGCGGCGCTGGAAACATCCCGGGTGGACGCGCACTCGTCCCAGGTAAATTCCCGGGTTGAACCCAACGCTCCCAGCACCTCAACTCCGCGTGTTTCTCTGCCCAGACCCAGCGCACCTACATCTCCAGCAAAGGTGCAACACGGACCCTGGATGCGGCAGCGGCGGAAGAGACAAGCAAAGCCCCGGTCGAGGACGTCTCCCCCGCCACCACTACAGGCCTTCGAGATCTCGACCCTGAACCGCTTCGCCCCTCTCCGCGAGACGGAACGTGACACTGTGATTCTCGGAGATTCCATCGTCCGGCATGTCCGCGCTACTGGAGCTAAAGGTAAGGTGCACACTCGCTGTTTTCCTGGTGCTCGTGTTCTTGATGTCGCTGCGCAGGTACCCGCAATCCTGAAGGAGAACTTCGGAGCGGTTGTTCTTCATGCCGGAACGAACGACACCAGGCTGAGACAAACGGAGATATTAAAGAGGGATTTCAGGATCCTGGTGGAGACGGTACGCAGCACATCGCCCACAACCAGGTTCATAGTGTCAGGACCTCTTCCCACTTACCAGCGAGGGGCTGAAAAGTTTAGTAGACTTTTAGCTCTAAATGAATGGTTACAGTCATGGTGTCGAGAACATAAACTTCTCTTTGTTAATAACTGGAACTCGCATTACATCACTTCATTAACATAAACTGCATTTTCACATTTAGCTCCTAAACTCTGGAATAGTCTTCCTGACGGTGTTCGGGGCTCAGACACACTCACCCAGTTTAAGTGCAGATTAAAACCATATCTTTTTAGCAAAGCCTATACATAACACACATCACATCATAACCTTGTGCTCCAGAACATTTGATCACGTCACATTATCAACTTGTGCTGTTAATATCATGAACAGCAGCTACGCTAATTCCTCTCCACTGCTTCTCTTTCTCTCCCCATCCCGAGACACCCTGAGGTTTGGCCAGCTCCAGTCACCTCCCACCTCTTGGTGATTACGGACCTTTGAAGAAGTAGATGCCGAACTCGCAAACATCCCGAACCATCTAGAGACGTACCAGTGCCATTTGGATCCCGCTACATGTGTGGAGTTTTGACATTGGACCTCCTGGAGTGTTAAAGGCTCTGGCATGGAGAAGCTGATGCTGGATCTGTGGTGATCAAAAATGCTGAGCTCATAAAACTAGGAGCTACTAACCATAAAGACTGTTTAAGACTGCAGAAAGAACATCACTTATAATCTTATATTCCAGTACTCATGTTAGTTCTCACTGTCCAGTGTTCTGTATTGTTGGAAAAATTTATGATCAAACTCTTGATGTCACCCAGATGAGGATGGGTTCCCCTTTTGAGTCTGGTTCCTCCCAAGGTTTCTTCCTCATAACATCTAAGGGAGTTTTTCCTTGCCACGGCTTGCTCATCAGGGACAAATTCGCACCATTCACCATCACTGTTGATTTGTGTAAAGCTGCTTTGAGACAATGTCTGTTGTGAAAAGCGCTATACAAATAAACTTGACTTGACTTGACTTGACTTGGATGTCTGTCCATGAAAAGATGGATAATCTGTTGTTGGTGTGACTTCACTGTAGGGATGGTATTGGCCAAGTAATTAACGGTGACTGATTACCTCCAGACATGATGTTTGCCATTCAGGCCAAAGAAATACTTTTTTTTTTCTTTCTTTCAGGTGCCTTGGATTGGGGTTAGGGTCCAGCTGGGCTGTCATGTGCCTTTTACTGAGGAGTGGCTTTCGTCTGGCCACTCCACTATACAGGCCTGATTGGTGGAGTGTTGCAGAGATGATTTGCAGAGGTGGAGTGTTGCAGAGATGATGACAATCCACTATGTCTCTGTCAAGCTTCTCAACCTTAACAGAAGATGAGATACTGCAAGTCATCCGATCCTGCAATCCCACCACCTGTCCTCTGGATCCAATCCCTTCAACTATGGTCCAGACCATCACGCAAGATCTTCTGCCCTTCATCTCCACAATCATCAATGGGTCATTAACATCTGGCTATGTACCAACTACCTTCAAGCAAGCAAGGGTCATCCCTATCTTAAATAAACCTGATCTGGATCCATCAGACATCAACAACTACAGACCGGTATCACTACTTTCCTTTCTTTCTAAATCTCTGGAACGCACTGTTTTCAACCAACTGTCTGACTATCTCTCACAGAACAACCTTCACGATCCAAACCAGTCTGGGTTCAAAAGCGGCACATTCCACAGAGACGGCCCTATTGGCTGTTTCTGAGAAACTACATGCTGCTGGGTCAGCCAAGCTGTCATCTGTACTTATCCTCCTGGACCTTTCAGCAGCATTTGACACAGTCAACCACAAGACACTTTTGTCAACCCTCAAGAGCCTTGGTATCTGCGGAACAGCATGGAAATGGTTTGCTTCCTACCTGGAAGGTCGCTCATATCAGGTAACATGGAGGGGATCCACATCTGCCCCATGCAGACTCCCCACCGGTGACCCACAAGGCTCTGTACTTGGTCCCCTCCTTTTCCCCCTCTATACCCACTCCATTGGTGGTCATATCCTCACATGGGTTTTCTTATCACTGCTATGCAGATGATACTCAACTCATCTTTTCTTTCCCCCCATCAGATACCACAGCTTCCGCTCGGATCTCAGCATGCTTGTCAGACATATCTTTATGGATGAGTGCTCACCAACTTAAACTCAACCCCAGCAAAACAGAACTGCTGGTCATCCCAGGTGATTCTTACCCAGGTCAAGATCTCCAAATAACACTTTATGACTCTCTGCTCTCCCCTTCAGCCACTGCTCGTAACCTTGGGGTAACTATGGACAATGAACTCTCTTTTTTTCCCCACGTCGCTAATGTTGATCGTTCTTGTCGATTTTTTCTCTATAACATCCGAAGGATTCGACCATTTCTGTCCAGGCTGCCCAGGTGCTTGTCTCTTGTCATTTCAAGACTTGACTACTGCAACTCTCTGCTGGCAGGTCTTCCCCTGAACGCTATTCGTCCACTGCAAATGATTTAAAATGCACGACTTGTGTTCAATCAGCCCAAGTTTTCCCACACCACCACACTGCTGCGCTCCCTTCACTGGCTTCTAGTAGCTGCACGTACCAGATTCAAAACACTGATGCTTGCCTACAAGGCCAAAAATGGACCAGCGCCATCTTACCTCAGTGTACTCATCACATCTCGCACTGCACCACGCTGTCTGAGATCCTCCAGCACTGCTCGACTGGTACCACCTTCTCTCAGAATGAGAGGTAAGTACAATTCAAGGCTCTTCTCTGTTCTGGCACCGAGGTGGTGGAATGAACTTCCCCTAGATGTCCGCACAGCAGAGTCCCTGATTATCTTTAAGCGACGACTGAAGACCTACCTCTTCCTGAAATACCTAAATTAGCACTTTCCAAGTTTGTAGAATTCGAGTAATATTTATATTGAGTTTGTAATCTTGCGTACCAGTGTAGATTTATTAATTACTAGAGATTCAAAGCACGTTTGTACGTCGCTCTGGATAAGAGCGTCTGCTAAATGCTGCAAATGTAAATGATTTCTCCTCTCTCCCCATCCCGAGGCATCATGAGGTTTGGCCGGCTCCAGTCACGCCCCACCTAATGAAGATTAGGTGAAGAATGCCGGACCGTCGTCAAAAGCATTTCACTGCATGTCGTACACTGTATGTATGTGTATGTGACAAATAAAATTTGATTTGATTTGAGATTATGAACCTTTAAATAAGTAGATGCCGAACTTGCAAAACCATCCCAAACCATCTAAGGACATACCAGTGCCAATTGGATCCCAATTTGTGTGGACCTTTGACATTGGACCTCCTGGAGTGTTAAAATGCTCTGGCATGGAGAAGCTGGTGCTGGATCTGTGATGATCACAAATGTTGAGCTCAGTAGCTCCTAGTTTTAAGATTGTAGAAAGAACATTTCTTATCTTATACACTAGTACTCATGTTAGTTCTCACTCTCCTGTGTTCTGTATTGTTGAAAGTTTTATGACCAAACTCTTGATGTCACCCAAATGAGAATGGGTTCCCCTTTTGAGTCTGGTTCCTCTCAAGGTTTCTTCCTCATAACATCTAAGGGAGTTTTTCCTTGCCACAGTTGCCACGACTTGCTCATCAGGGATAAATGCACACCATCCACCTTGACTGTTGATTTCTGTAAAGCTGCTTTGAGACAATGTCTGTTGTGAAAAGCGCTATAGAAATAAACTTGATTGGAATTAGCATAAAGAGATGTGGTCCAAGTAGCCGAGATGGGGGCGGGAGAGGTTTTGTGTAAACAAGATCGAGTGTGTCCGCTCCTCTCATTGCAAAGTCCACATGCTGATGGAGTTTATGGCGCACGTGTTACAGGCCCCGTGCAAAAGGCGGTGTGAACTGATTAAAAAGTTCCTGTAAAAACATGAATAAATGAGAAGACAGGAGCAAACGTGTCTGTGTCGCACGCAATCCCCAGCAATTGTTTATTCAATGTTTTTTTCACATTGTAATTCAATAAAACTTTACAATTAAAGTATATTTCTTTGTCTTTGTTAATGCACAAATGTCATTCTTTTTTTTCACAAAAAAAAAACATACATGTGAATTTTTCACAGTACCCCTTTAACGCTACTCATTCCATTCACATGTTATCAGATGAGCATAAAATCATCACACATGACTGAACGGTGAGGCATAAAAACCTGAGAAATATATGTAAACCATACACATTTTACATCCTAGTTACAGATATTATAATCAGATCTTTCATCATGTTATATAAGCATTAGTTTTTCCCTTCTATACTGGCAAGAAATTAAAGTGTATTACACTCCCTTGCACTGAAATGTCTGGAGAGATGCATTAATATATGGTCACACACACAACTCTGATTAACCAAACACATATATACATTTCAAAAACATATTGAACATTATAACCTGGTAACTTGAGCCTGTATAAATTAGATTAAATGCATTTCACAAGCACGTGGCGAGCGTCGACAAAATGGGGGACGATTTACACATTCACTATCTTCAGAAACCAAAACATTCATAACAGTGCATTTATAAACAATACATATATAACATACACAAACACATACGAATTAAATGACTTGTGTGCATTTTGTTTTGTTTGTGACTGGCATACCTGTAAAAACAGGAATAAATGAAGAGACAGGAGCAAACGTGTCTGTGTCGCACACAATCCCCAGCAATTGTGAGAGCACCTGTGCGATACTGCTCCTTCACGCAAATCCTCGGTTCATTTTCAAAATAAGAGTCCCGATCCTTCTCAGCAATAGACATTTCAACCGTTGCAGTTTTTAGCTCTTCATGAAATTGAACATATGAAATATATGTAACAGACAGTATTTTAAACTTTGTGGTTTTTCAGCTTTCAATTACATTTAGCATATTCAATATATATATATATATATATA
>MU528459.1:0-15444 GCA_024362625.1 Silurus asotus
TGGTCAGAGAGCCCATGATGACCCTTAAACACCACACAAAGCTCCTGCAATGGACATGTTAGTGTCAGAATTGGACCATGGAGGGATTGAGGAAGGTGTCCTGGTCTTAAGAATCTTCATTTGTACCGTCAGGTGTGTGGGTTCACATTCTGCTTGAAAACTTGTCCTGCTGTTCATATGGATGTATCCATGGAAGTAACAGCTTTCATCTGCAGCTCGTATCTTGGTGTCAGATACAACAGCATACTTTCAGAGTTCTTGTGGAGTCTGTAATAATGGTCAGATCTCTCCATGAGGTCAGATCACGAGAACTGCTATGCAACCAAACAATAACTTTCTTTAGGCGTTGCCCATTAGGGGTCGCCACACCGGATCATCCGTAATTGTGATCAGCGTGTTCGATTTGGAACATGTTTTTAAGATGGATGCCCTTCCTAACGCAACCCTGGCCATTTATTCGGGCTTGGATCCAGCACAGAGTGCACTGCCTTGTGCAACCCTAATGGCTGGGGTGGGTTCCCTGACTGGGAATCGAACCCGGGCCACAGCGGTGAAAGCACCGCATCCTAACCACTAGACCAAAACTATAAACGTTTTAATATGAGGAGAGGATCTCTTCAATCTGAGGAGAGAAAGCCATCTGTTCCGCTGCCCTCTCATCTATCCTTAAGCCCCACTTTCCCTTTTGGGGATATGGTTGGGTCATGGATGATTTAGAAGTTCAACCTACTATACTTGCATACTGTAATTATTTCAGGAAGGAATGTATGAATTTAACCTTTACATGTTTGGTATCATTTCAAGGTCTCAGTGTGATTTAAAATAGAGCACAATAGAGCACATTTCTGACCAACACTGACTTAACAAGTTATAACAAAGAGACTAAATCAGGGATGGGCAAACTTTTTGACTCACTGTCCACAATGGGTTCTAAAATTTGACAGAGGGGCCGGGCCAGGATATATATATATATATATATATATATATATATATATAACATTAGAAATTTGGCCGGCAACATGTAGCAAAGCATGAATATGCAAGGCTCATGGTACAAATTGTTTTCCAAATGCATTAATTCAATTAATAAATCATTTAATAATTGACAGTTGCACAAACAGCAGAAAAACACAAATTCAGTGTCATTAAGTGCCAAAAGATCAATGACTTGTTGCTAGTGAATATAAATGAAGGACTCAGCTTATTTGTTTAATTGGATGGCTATATCTTTGTCAATCAGTTCCAAATGGCGAGTCACATTTCTGCGTGAAAATCGGATTTTTTAAAACTTGTCTTGGCTCTCGGGACACAAGACACCTGCCGTCTCTACCATGCATTCTTTTAAAAACTCGCCTTCAGAGAAAGGCTTGCTAGCTTTGCTGATTTATATGCCAGCAAAAAACTTTGGCTGCCAACTTTAGAGCCGCAGCCACCAGTTCCTGTGTTGACTGCTTGCTAGCGTAGTTGGCATGCTTCATAGCAAAGTGACGGCTGATATTGTACTCTTTAAAAGCCGCAACAGTTTCTTGGCATATTAGACATACAGCCTTTAAACGGACTTCAGTGAAAATATTTTGTTGTCCACTCTGTATTAAACACTCAGCGCTCACTATCCACTTTTCTTTTCTTTGATGAGTTCGTTTTTGCAGAAGGGCTCATAAGATGGTCATGTTCGGCGGGCCGGATTAATAAGCCCAATGGGCCGTGTGTGGCCTGCGGGCCGTAGTTTGCCCATGTCTGGACTAAATCAACTATTCTTTAAACATAAGCAGCATTGAGCGACTACTTAATAGAAGAGCCTTTATTTATCACATATACATTACAGCACAGTAAAATACTTTCCTCACATATCCCAGCTTGCTCAGAAGCTGGTGTCAGAGTGCAGGTTCAGCCATGATACGACACACCTGGAGCACGAAGGGTTAAGGGCCTTGCTCAAGGGTCCAAGAGTTGCAGCTTGGAGATACTGAGGCTTGAACCCTCGACCTTCCAGTCAGTAACTCAGAGCCTTAAGCACTGAGCTCCCACTCACCATTTATATAAAGTTAATTTTAATCCAGACTGTGACGGGGCAGAACTGTTGGGCAGCACAAGGAGAAACTACACAATATTAGCGTGTGGTTTTAAAGTTTAAAGTTCTCTACCCATAATACAGGACACAACATCCTCCTCATACATCAGTGTTGATGGAAAAAAAAGTTTTAATGCAAATTCATCCAACTGCTTCAAACTGTAGTGTGTAAAGATTTTTATATTCAACACCTGCAACATTTTATAATTAATGTTTTCAAGACTTTATTCTGTTTCATCAACTGGCTTCTCCCACTGCTCCCTCACCTCCTGAGAGTGTGACTTTACATTTATTCTGGTTACACCAGCAGAAAAGCTTTAATTCTTTCTAAAAAATGAGCGAATTGTGACCTATTATATTTATCATCATTAAGGGTTAAGTTTTTATTTTGCTTATGAACAGACACAAGATCAGTGACCTCTTAACTGCCTTTGGGTACACAATCAGTCTACCGTAAACTTTTCTAGCGTCTTTATCTTAAATAATACTAATTACCTTAAATAATACTGGTGACATTTTCCCACTAAAAGTCTAATATTTACACTAAAACCCTGTATTGGTAAAGCCACGATTGATAAAGCTGTAGGAGATCATATCCGTGTAGTCATGTGACTCGTCACAGCATCAGAAGAGACGATAACACAAGGAGAGATTCACATATCATTAGAGCGAATGAACCAATCAGATCAGTCCGCAGCTTCAAATCATCCAATCAGGTGTGAGTGAGAGCTGCTTTTCTACTGAACACACAAGTGGATTTCCTCACTATCACTGTGTCTGAACAGGAACGATGATCTCACTCTTTGTGGCGCTTTACTCTCTGCTTTGTCTCTGCACAGCTGGTGAGAACATTTTCAAATCTTTCATTTCAAATAGTAATATTACATATTTACCTCATTTACTGACATCATTAACCATTAAATATCACACACTTTTTACAGTAAAAACATCTGACATCAAGGAGCTTCACGTGAGAACAGTAAAGAGTGGAGAAGATGTAACTATAGCGTGTGATCTCAGTCTGATCACAGACAAAAGTACAGTAGTCTGGTACAGACAGAGTTTTGGAAAAGTGCCTCAGTTTTTGGCAAAAAGTTACGGGACAAATAGTTACACATTTACTGATGGATTTAATGATAATCGCTTCAATTTTACTGTAAATGAGCATCAGTTTGATCTCAACATTATGAACCTGAGAGAAGATGATGGAGGAGAATATTTCTGTGGAGAAAATGATGGAACTACAATAAAGTTCACATCTGGAGCACGTCTGCAATTTGAAGGTAAACAGTTTGACTCTGAGAAGCTGCTAATTCCAGATCAACACTTTAACCAGTATTATGTGTACATATGCAGTAAATGTTGAGGATTTCACTTTATTCATATTTACTATCATTTCTGTTCATCTGCTGCTTTTCTAATTGATTTATAAAGATAAAGAGATGAAACTCTGTCCTTCACCTGGACCAGAAATCAAGATCACAGGTTCTGATACACACCAGGATTCATACAGCAGTGATGAAAACTGTAAAAATTTGATCCAATAATCTTTTTTTTTACGTTCTATAATAAAGTTTCTCTTTTTCTGTTTAAATGATCTAATATTAATACAAGTTTTACATGTTTATTATTTCAGCTCAAACGCATTGGATGATTTTTCCCTTAATGACCTTCAATATAATATCTGTTATTGTAATCTTGGTTCTAATTGGAGTTGTATTAATAAGTCAAAGAAAAGGTTTGTTTACTTTTATTATTTTTATTAGTTTTCATTATTGTTTTACATGCAAACATTTCTATATTATTGTTCAGGTGCTTCATCACGAAAGCCTGAAATCAGCAGCAATCAGGTAATCCAGTCTTCTATTCACTGTGATTCTATTCTGATAAAGAAATCCACATCTGACCTACAATCCACAATGTACAGAGAATTTTACTAAACCATTTACTAAATATCAATGGACTCATTCTTTTTAGTCTTTAATCCACTCTGGTGTATAAACACCTCTTGTTCTTTATCAGGCTGATGATGAAGATGTCTTGAACTATGCAGCTGTGAGTTTTGCTAAGAAACCTTCATCCTCCAGAACATCCAGAGACCAGAGACATGAAGACGTTTATGCACAAGTTCAAATCAAATAGATCCAAAGAAATGAGTTCAGACTTGAAAATCAATAGAAATTGAATTATTCCCCAGTTTGTAGACAAACGTGTCATATTTTAATCAGAAAACATTTTTATTACTGTAAATTATCACCATTTTCAAACCTGTTTAAAGTTATAATTTATTTTACATGATTTATTTTATTTGGGTAAAATAATCTGCTGTATTTTGTTTCTTTATGAAAGATTTATATTCTGTTGTTTTTCTGAAAATGTTCTCTTAAAACAATGTTCATGATTTCTAGATTATAAAATGTATGTTTTGTTAAATCCTTCTTGGTATGTATTTTTTTGGGGAGTTTTATAAAGATGCTAAATTACCTGAAAATTTTAAAAACTTTAATTTAGTTACACATTATTGACTCCTGCACATCTGTAAACATCATCCATTTTCTACTTCTCCAGAAATACTAAGGGCCTTTAAGTGCTTCAGGACTAAATTTAGAGAAAAAGCTTTTGTTGGTCACATGTAGTTTAGCAGTGCTGGGGTTTGAACCCCTGACCTTCTGATCAGTAACCCAGAGCCTTAACTGTTGATCATCACTGCTAAAAAGACAAGTGGACACTGAGTTACTGATGAGATTAAATTACTTAGAAAGCAGAATCAGGCTTAAAGTTGAAAAACAGGGACCAGATCATGTGACCAACATACAGGATAAACTAGACTTGGGTAGAGATCAGAAATATCAAATACTGTATCAAGACTTGAAATCCAGTTTATTTATGCCTGAGATTTTCATCATAAAGTCTTTTGAACTGTTTAAGAGACATGAAAATAATCATTGTGAGCTGCTGGTTAAAACACTAAGTCACAGAAACTCAGACACCACAGTGCTGTTTCTGTTGTAGTGATGCTCTTTGCTGTTAAAAGGAGCAAACAGCACAGAGTAGTGCATGGACATGTGGGAGGCCCCTGGGGGTCCTGATAAGGGCCACTGTACTAAATGTGGACAGTCAAATCTTAGAACACAATGTGGGCTGAGACCCCTCTGAGACCCCACTTACGGGAAAGACTTCTCTCTCTCTCTCTCTCTCTCTCTCTCTCTCTTTCTCGCACACACACAAGTTTCAGTTTAATAAAAACAGCACTGTGGTTTCTGAGACTCCGTGTTAAAGGCAACATCTCACACTAAATTATTTTAGGACACGTCAACAGTCCAAAAGACTTCATGCTGGAATTTCCGTCTAAAATACAACACAGCAGAAGTTCATTAATAAAAATATCTTTAAAGTTTTATGTAGAATGTTGACAGCAGTATTTATGTGAACTGTGATAGAGACTGTGTTCTAACGGTGTGAGTTCTGTTTCCACTCTACATAATAACAGAGAAAGAATGAGTTTTATTTACAGTAAAATCACAACTTTGTGACAACTATGAATAATTTAATGACTCACCTGTATAAAATATATTCAAACTTATTCATGCAGAACATTTAGACAAAGTGCTGCTGCAGTCTAGGAGTCCAGCAGTTTTATTGAAATATTCAATATAAAATCCAGATATATTTGAAATATATATATTTTTTTTTCTCTTATGAATGAGCCAAAGGAAACTGTGGTGAGAAGAATCTTTCTGAGCTGAAAGGATGAAGAGGCATTGAGGAAAAAATAAACACTAAAGGAAGGAACTTAAAGAAGTATAGAACCTGAATTATTTCACTCTTTATCTATACAATGTATAAACAATTTATATAATTTTATTTGTCATGTAAGATGTTTTATATTCAAGAGGCAGGCGTGGGTTACTGCACCACCTCCAGCAGGAGCAGGCCTCCATGTCAGCATCTGTAGTGAGGTCTGCTGGGGAGACTCTCAGTGACCTCAGGCTGGAGATGAAAACTGTTCTTCTGGGCTTGTGGCACTTAATTCTGGTTTCACCAGGTTTGCAGTGTGACCCACAACAGCTGGCAGAGATCAGACATAAATTTGGAAACAAAGGGTATACCTTGGTCAGTATTTTGGGATCCCCCTCAGCTAAAGAGGAGCACCAGTTCCCAAACAAATTCTTTGGAGCAGCCTTTTTTTTCTATGCCCAGTTCTTCTCTGTCACGATGCTCTCGATACGTGTAAGAACGACTCCACATCATCGATCTTCGCTTTCGGGGATCCAAGAGTTCATGTGTGGCCATGCAGTCGCTGTATCAGTCTGAACACAAGGAGATGGAAACAGAGTAGTTCTCACACTAGATCCTTTGGTGTGGTGAACATGGGCGTGTGTGGTTAAGGGCATCCAGACATCACAACATGTTACTTCCAGTTTCCTTTTTCATGATGGTCTGGAAAGAGTTGTTCTGAACAGCCGAGTTTTCATTAATCATTCATGATATAGGAAACTGCACTTTCATACGACTAGATCGCTGTAATCACATCACATTAAACAATATGCATGTCTCATGCTGAACTACACAGATATAAACCATGTATGTTTGCAGGTATAAATCCACAAAGTTGTGCAGCTTGAGTGCTGGTACCAAAACTAAAACGATTCAATGAGTGTCATGTGCCACGGACCGGCCTTTAAAGTGTGGTGACTAAATACAACAAAATAAAATGTTACTGTCAGGGAGCACCCTGCTTCTTCTTCCGGGCGTGCCCCGCCCACAAGGAGCTCCTCACCAGTATACTGATTACACACACCTGACTCTCGTTACAAGCACCCATTTAAACCCCTCACTCACACCTGCCCTTTGTCCGTTATTGTTTTGATGCATACGCTGCTTTATACTACATTCTTCCATTTGCTACCCAGCTCTGCTCTTCCCCGAAGTGCGTTTGTGGATTATTTACATGGACTACCTCTCGCCAGCTCGGGACTTCATGGGCCGTGCTCCTGGAGCGCACCACTGGATTATTCCCTTCACAGCAGGTGTTTGTGTTGGCTTTGCATAGTATCTCAATAAACTCGGTTTGCTTATACTTCGGCTTTCGCTTCCATATCAACGCATAACAGATACGCCCATAATAACTGGTATTTTTTTAAATATAATAATAAACATGAATCCTTTAGCTTGTGGGTTTCAATTTAGGAGTAATGTATTATGTGTTAGCAGCCGGAGCAGCCACTTAGTGGCTGAAAAAATGAAAGTAGTGGATAGTTTCTGGTATTTGCTATACTGGTTTGCTGGTTTTCAAATCATTCACAATCTGTCACTCACAACATCTCAGCTCTTGGTTAGAGAAGCTGCTGCACGCTGAGCTGCACTTGTGCATGAGATCATCTGTGCTTTAACTCTCAATTTATCACAACCTGGTAGAAATATTTCTGTTTTCAAAACTGCATTGCCTCTGGATCCATGTTCAGTGGAAGTGTGTGTTCTGGTTTTAGCAGTTTTACATCACTCATTTAACTCAACTTGATTGGTTAGAGAGTTGATGTGGGCGAGGCATGAACTTTTAAAGTAACAGTCACGTGGGTATAACATTAGCTTGTTCTTCATGATGTCTAATTATAGAGATATAAAGTGTGAAAAATGTGTGGTGTCTATATGTGTGTGTGTGTGTGGGTGAGTGTATGTGAGCATGCATGTGAGTGGGGGGTGGGGGGGTGTCTTTGTGGTCATGTTTATGTGCATGTGTATGACATTTTCCATTGTATGATAAAGATCTCTGCTACTGTTGTGAATGTGCAGGTCACTACAACACACTCGTTACAGGAAATGAAAATTCCAATGCTAACACTCATTGTGTGGAGGTGATGAACTGGATTCATTCTGGATTCTGCAGTTGAAATTCTTCTCATTATAGTCACTAATGAAGTTTGCATGAAGCAGGTCAGTGTGAGGTGCTGAAACACTCCGTCTCAGAAACTCAGAAACCACAATGCTGATTTTATTAAACTGAAACACCTGCATATGAGAAACACTGCTGCAGCCACTAACACTTCTATTAATGTCTTAAGAACATTTTCACACTCGGCCTCAACTCTCGAGTCCAAACTCATGACTGCTTGTAGACTGGTTTGGGGGCGGAGCTTATAATCATAGGTTTACTTTCTCACATGCAACATTACTGGAGGTTTATCTTTTAATAGATTTGTATTATTTTATTTTTATTAGTGCAGCACTCAAGCATCATGTCATCATTAAAGAATACTATGATGAGGAGACCAAATGTTCTACTGTAAGGAGAGTTTAGATTCCTAAATCAAATTTAAAGGTTGATGAATAAGCATAAGGATGTGAGCAACTTTACCAGGTAGCAGCTTGTGATGTTTGAAAACTGGGTCAGATCATCTCCCAAAAAGCAGATTTTGTGGTGTGTTCTAGAATACAGAGGTAAGTATCAGGGTCTAAGAGAATGAGACCAGAACACACAGACTACACAGCTGAGTGGTCAGAGAGCCCATGATGACCCTTAAACACCACACAAGGCTCCTGCAATGGACATGTTAGTGTCAGAATTGGAGCATGGAGGAATGGAGGAAGGTGTCCTGGTCTTAAGAATCTTTATTTGGATGGTCACTTGTGTGGGTTCACATTCTGCTTGAATATACCTATAAGGTATCAGAAATTTTCGAGACCAGTGCACCACAGATCCAGTTGCATTGCAGAATGTCCTCCATCAGATGCCTTAAAACCTGGCAGTAAAACTCGTTATTGATGGTCTGGTCCCTGGGGATGAATTCTAAATGCACAATACATGAATGTGGAAAAAGACGATGAAGATGCATTTGGTCAAGCTGCAGACTTGCCTCACCTTTTCGTCGTGGAGATGTGTGAAGACTTTGATGACTGTTGCTTCATCTCAGGGTCGTAGTCATACACACAAGTTTTGTCAGCAGTAATCATCCTCGACATAAAGGACTAGTTCTTAACAGACTTTGACTCTAGCGTTCACAATTCAACACATTTCTCAGGGACCATTTGAGGAAAAATGACAAATAGATTTAAGGTGAGGACTCAGCTTCCAAATTCCCCAAATCACAACTTTGGGACATGCAGGAGAAAAAGCCTTATCCATGGAAGTAACAGCTTTCATCTGCAGCTCGTATCTTGGTGTCAGATACAACAGCACACTTTCAGAGTTCTTGTGAAGTCTGTAATGATGGTCAGATCTCTCCATGAGGTCAGATCCCGAGGACTGTCATGCAAAACAATAACTTTCTTTCGGCTTCTCCCATTAGAGATCGCCACAGCGGATCATCCGCATTTGTGATCCGCATGTTCGATTTGGCACATGTTTTTACGATGAATGCCCTTCCTAACGCAACCCTGCCTATTTATCTGGGCTTGGGACCGGCACTAAGAGTGCACTGGCTTGTGCAACCCTAATGGCTGGGGTCAGTTCCCTGACAGAGAATCAAATCCAGGCCGCAGCAGTGAGAGCGCCACATCCTAACCACTAGACCAAAACAATAAACGTTCTAATATGAGGAGAGGATCTCTTCAATCTGAGGTGAGAAAGCCATCTGTTCAGCTGCCTTCTCACCCATCCTTATGCCCCCTCTTTCCCTCCTATGGATATGGCCGGGTCATGGAAAGGTGATTTAGAAGTTCAACCTACTATACTTGCATACTGTAATTATTTCAGGAAGGAATGTATGAATTTTACCATTACATGTTTGGTATCATTTCAAGGTCTCAGTGTGATTTAAAATAGAGCACAATAGAGCACATTTCTGACCAACACTGACTTAACAAGTTATTGGATAGGATCCAAGATGGCGGTGCAGCAGTAGCTCGCAGCGGCCGCTCCAGACCCAAAATGGTGCTAACGTTGTTCTGTAGCCCGCCCTACACAACACATGGGCATCGGAGCAACCGGTGTCCTTGTGTACAACCGCAAAACACTAAAAGAACTCAGAAACAACCCAAACAACACCATTAACGATGACCTGTGGCAAAAGCTACGCAACCTCGGGGTGTTCCGAGAAAGGACGGAGGAGGGGGTGCTAATGCTAGGCTAAAAGCTATCCCTAGCTGGCCTGCTCTACCATCACTACTGTTGGCAAATGTCTGCTCCCTGGACTATAAATTAGACTACATCAGACTCCAGCAAGCTACTCGGCGTGAGTACAGACACTGCTGAGTTTTTGTGTTCACTGAGACGTGGCTGAGCGACAGAGTTCCGGACGCCGCCATCCAGCTGGACGGGCTAGTCGCGTTTTGTGCCGACAGAACTGCAGCTCTGTGCAGTAAGACTCGCGGCGGCGGTCTGTGTGTTTATATCAACACGGAATGGTGTAAGAACAAGAACTGTGCTTGTTTCTACCTACTGCTCATCGCTGCTGGAGTTTATTGTTGTGAGATGTAGACCTTTTTATTTACCACGGGAATTTACCACCGCTATTGTGCTCGGAGTGTACATACCACCTAGCGCTAATGCTAAGGAAGCGCTCAGCGTGCTCTACGGGACCATTAGCGAACTTCAGAACACACACCCTGACGGATTGTTTATAGTCAACAGAGATTTTAATCACGCAAATCTCAGGACTGTGCTTCCCAAATTCTATCAGAATGTGGACTTTGCAACCAGAGGAGAAAAGACGCTGGATGTTGTTTACACAAACATCCGGGGCGCATACCGGGCGAAGCCCCGCCCCCACCTCGGGTACTCAGACCACATCTCTGTTATGTTGATCCCAGCATACAGACCACTCAGCAGGCATTTAAGACCAGCTCAAAAACAAGCGAGAACCTGGCCAGCAGGATCCATGTCTGCTCTCCAGGACTGTTTTGAATGCACTGACTGGCACATTTTCAGGGAAGCTGCAACCAATGGCGATTTCATCAACTTGGAGGAGTACACATCAACAGTGACCAGCTACATCGACAAGTGCATTGATGACGTGACTATCTCCAAGACCATCACTATACGCTCCAACCAGAAGCCATGGATGACCGCCAAGGTTCGTCCATGAGAATCCATGGCCACTTCCAGGACAGCGGAGACACCCGGCGCATGTGGCAGGGCATCCAGGCGATCACGAATTACAAGACGACATCACCTGCTTGTAACCGTGACGCCTCCCTTCCAGATGCGCTGAACGACTTCTACGCCCGGTTCAAGGTGCAGAACAACGTGGTGGCAAGGAAGACAATCCATCCTCCCAGTGACCAGGTGCTCTGTCTAACCACAGCTGAAGTGAGGAAAACTCTATGCAGAGTTAACCCACGGAAGTCTGCTGGACCTGACAACATTCCTGGCAGAGTGCTCAGGGACTGTGCAGAACAGCTAGCAGATGTCTTCACTGACATCTTCAACATCTCAGCATGTAGGAACAGTGCCACTGTTCCTACGTGCCTCAAGACGACGACCATCATTCCTGTGCAGAAGAAGTCTTCTGTGTCCTGCCTCAATGACTATCGTCCCGTTGCATCCTGATAAAGTGCTTCGAGAGGCTCGTCATGAGGCACATAAAGACCCAGCTCCCACCCGCACTGGAACCCATGCAGTTTGCGTATCGTCCAAACCGCTCCACAGACAATGCCATCTCCACAACCCTCCATCTGGCCCTCACCCATCTGGAACAAGGACTCTTATGTAAGGGTGCTGTTCATAGACTTCAGTTTAGCATTCAACACAATTATTCCATAGCACCTGATTGAGAAGCTGAGCCTACTGGGCCTGAACACCTCTCTCAAATTCCTTGGTGTTCATCTGGCGGAGAACATCACCTGGTCACTTAACACCAGCTCCATCACCAAGAAAGCCCAGCAGCGTCTATACTTCCTGAGAAGGCTGAGGAAAGCTTATCTCCCTCCCCCCATCCTGACCATGTTCTACAGAGGGACCATCAAGAGCATCTTAAGCAGCTGCATCACTGCCTGGTTTGGGAACTGCACCGTCTCGGATCGCAAGACACTACAGAGGATAGTGAGGACATCTGACAAGATCATCGGAGTCTCTCTTCCCTCTATTCCCTCTTCCCTCATGGACATTTAAACCACACACTGCATCCGCAAATCACACAGCATTGTGGACAAACACACACCCCTCACACACACTTTTTACACTCCTACCATCAGGAAAACGGTCCTGAAGCATTCTGGCCGTCACAACAAGACTGTACAACAGTTTTTCCCGCAAGCCGTCAGGCTCCTGAACAAACATCTGGACTGAACTCTCTCTCACACACACACGCACACACACACACACACACACACACACACACACACACACACACACTAACACACAACTGAGTGACTGATCTGTACAACCGGACCCAACACACATACACTTCACACACCCAGGTTTCAGCACCATTCACACCTCTCATTATCGCAAAATGTTTACATGCCGTTTGTTGCCGATCTTCCGGGACTTGCTCTTTTTGCACAATCTTCTGTCCAAATCCTTTGGTCACTGTTCAGTTTTTTTTTGATTGCTGCTATTATAGAATTGCTAAATTCTTTTACATTTCTGTTTACATTTTTCTGCTACTGTGCACCTTATTCTGTCACGACAGGTTTTACTGGCGGAGCTATTGCTGTTTTTATTTTTATATTTTGTGTATTGTCCTGCACTGTCTTGTGTTGTCTTGCACTGTCTTGTGTTGTCTTTTTGCACTGTTTGCACCAGTTGCACACATGCAATTTATGTGGCGAGGATCTTAGTTCCTGGCCCTGTGTTCTTCTGTTCTGTGACTGTTTTATGTTGTTTTATGTAGCACCTGGGTTCAGGAGAAACGTTGTTTCATTTCACTGTGTACTGCATCAGCTATATATGGTTGAAATGACAATAAAAGCTTCTTGACTCTTATAACAAAGAGACTAAATCAGGGATGGGCAAACTTTTTCAGGGGCCACAATTGGTTCTAAAAATTGACAGAGGGGCGAAGCCAGGATATATATAGGATGCCCTTTATATATAGGACGCCCTCTTATGTAAGGATGCTGTTCATAGACTTCAGTTCAGCATTCAACACCATCATTCCCCAGCACCTGATCGAGAAGCTGAGACTACTGGGCCTGAACACCTCTCTCTGCAACTGGATCCTGGACTTCCTGACCGTGAGACCTCAGTCAGTCCAGATCGGGAACAGCATCTCCAGCACCACCACACTGAGAACTGGGGCCCCCCAGGGCTGTGTGCTTAGTCCACTGCTGTTCACTCTGCTGACTCACGACTGTGTACCAATGCACAGTTTGAATCATATCATCAAGTTTGCTGATGACACGACCGTGGTGGGTCTAATCAGCAAGAATGACGAGTCAGCATACAGAGAGGAGGTGCAACGGCTAACAGCCTGGTGTGGAGCCAACAACCTGTCTCTGAACGTTGACAAAACAAAAGAGATGGTTGTTGACTTCAGAAGAGCACAGAGTGACCATTCTCCGCTGATCATCGATGGATCTTCAGTGGAGATCGTCAAGAGCACCAAATTCCTTGGTGTTCATCTGGCGGATAACCTCACCTGGTCACTTAACACCAGCTCCATCACCAAGAAAGCCCAGCAGCGTCTCTACTTTCTGAGAAGGCTGAGGAAAGCCCATCTCCCTCCCCCCGTCCTGACCATGTTTTACAGAGGGACCATAGAGAGCATCGTGAGCAGCTGCATCACTGCCTGGTTTGGGAATTGCACCGTCTCGGATCGCAAGACCCTACAGAGGATAGTGAGGACAGCTGAGAAGATCATCGGAGTCTCTCTCCCCTCTATCATGGACATTTACACCACACACTGCATCCGCAAAGCACACAGCATTGTGGACGATCACACACACCCCTCACACACATACTTCACCCTCCTACCATCAGGAAAACGGTTCCGAAGCATTCGGGCCGTCACAACAAGACTGTGTAACAGTTTCTTTCCACAAGCCATCAGGCTTCTCAACACAAAGAACTGAACAGAACTCACACACACTCACTTACACACGCACACACACACACACACTCACTGTGTGTTACTGTTACTGAACTGTACAACCTGGACTAAACACAATCATCACTCATCTCAACCCACTCCACCACCATTTATATATTTATTATTATTTATACTGTGTTATTTACTATGTTTACATGCTGTTTTTGCACCTTTAATACCACAATAGAATGTTTACATGCTGTTTTTGCACCTTTAATACCACAATAGAATGTTTACATGCTGTTTTTGCACCTTTAATACCACAATAGAATGTTTACATGCTGTTTTTGCACCTTTAATACCACAATAGAATGTTTACATGCTGTTTTTGCACCTTTAATACCACAATAGAATGTTTACATGCTGTTTTTGCACCTTTAATACCACAATAGAAATGTTTACATGCTGTTTTTGCACCCTTAATACCAAATAGAAATGTTTACATGCTGTCTTTGCACCTCCTTGCTGCTGTTTTTTGCACTACATTGCTCTGTACTGTTGTACTTTTTCCTGGGTATAGTTTTTACATTTCACCTCATACAGTACTGTATACTTAAGTACAGTAGGTTTACTAGTCGGCGCTATATTTGGTTTTTGTCTTTTGTCTTGTCTTGTGTTGTCTGTCCGCACTCTGTCTGTCTGTACTGTTCTTTTGTTTGCACTGTTTGCACCAGGCTGCACTCGATGCACTTTATGTTGTTTTGTTGTTTAGTGTAGCACCAGGGTTCTGGAGGAACGTTGTTTCGTTTTTACTGTGTACTGTGTACCACTGTGTATAGTAAAAATGACAATAAAAGCCACTTGACTTGACTTGAAGTGGAAATCACAATTTATGTGGTTGAATTTGATGGATCATGGATCATGTTTACCACTGTGTAAGATACTTTTGACCACAGAACAGTTTTTAACTTGGTCTCAGTCTGTTTTAAATTAGATTTGGTCCAGAGAAGACAGTAGCATTTCTGGATTGGGTACACATATTATTTGTATCGTAGAACTTTAATCTGCATTTTTGGATGGCATGGAAAAATGTACTGTAGTTGATGAGATATTCAAAGTGTTAGATTTTTATCATGCCCAAACGAAACTCAATTCTTGGAGAGGTTTTCCATACGATCTGCGATGCCTGTAGGCCTTTCTAAACAGGGAAGAATCACACCGCACACAGCAAATGCTTCCTCTTCAGTTTATTGCAGGCAGCAGAATGTATATATACACATACAGAGAAAAGGCTGTCCTAAACTTGTTTCCTGTTTAGACAAGAGGATATACTAGCCGGAGATGTGTGAGCCAAGATAAGACTCCCTGTTTACCTAACAGACTAACATCGTAAATATTCTATAGACACTGAGCAGACAAAGGAATGTGTGTGAAACAGTGTGAAAACCATCCTAACACTAACAA
>MU528622.1:0-11221 GCA_024362625.1 Silurus asotus
TATGAAAATTCATATTTTCATAATAACTCATATTTGTATACTTGTAGCTAAGATGTGTTCACTTTTTTCAGTTACAACTGTAAACATATTTTAGTTTTTCGATTTTTTTATTTCAAGTTTTTTTCGTTTTTTCCACTTTTTTAAAGTTTTTAAATGAAAT
The DNA here is from genome assembly GCA_024362625.1 of Silurus asotus. Lineage (NCBI taxonomy): Eukaryota > Metazoa > Chordata > Actinopteri > Siluriformes > Siluridae > Silurus > Silurus asotus. Next base: position 161 of record MU528622.1, read on the forward strand.
TATGTTCACAATTATGAAAAAAAAATAAATTTCCAATAGATGGTTGTGAAAACAGATGTAAAAATTAATTATGAAAAAAAGTCATATTTCTGTCAAAATATGATTTCTCATTTAAATTCTTTTAGTTTTTTGTTCACTTATTCCTTTTTGTAACGTCTATTAATGAAATTATGCTAGTTATTATAAATATTCATATTTTCATAATTACTTAAATTTTTATATTAACAAAGTAGTTTTTAACAAAACTAGATTTTTAATGTCCTGTTTTTTTCCCTTTATTCCATTTTTGTTTTTACAGTTTTTAATGAAATTATGCTTATGAATATGAAAATTCGTATTTTCCCAATAGCTGAATTATGAAAAAAAGTTATATTTCTGTCAAAACATGATTTGACATGTAACATTTTTTAGTTTTTTCGTGTCATTGACTTCTTGCATTTTAAATATATTTTCCTGAAATGTACCTTCGAAATAATAAATTGTACTTTAATAAAAATTTACTTTGTAACGGTTTTTAATGAAATTTGCTAATGTAAATAAAAATTCATATATTGAAAATATTTTTATGAAAAAAAAAATAACTTTGTCAAAACCTTATTCGTCATGTTGACTTTTTGCACTTTTTTCAAAAAGATTCTGAAATGTTGCTTTTTTAATGAAAAAAAGTTATTTTTGTCATAACCTGATTTTTTGTTCACTTTTTGCATCCTTTTACGCTTTTCATTAAATTATTATTCCGAAAACCACATTTTTACTATATCATACCTTTTATGAAAAATGTAATTTTTCAAAACAAATATCATGCCACCGTCATTGTTCACTTGGCTGTTTTTTATGCCATTATATTTTTACGAAGACAATTTTTGACAGTATTTTTGTTGACATTTACTTCGTAATGGTTATTATTAATATAAAAACTATTAATTTTATAATTATAATTTTTTTTATTAAACAATGTCGTTTTTGACAACATTTTTTCATGTTTTTTCCCGTTATTCCACTTTTAAACTTTTTTTTTTTCTGATGAAGTTATGCTTATAAAAATGTTAATTCATATTTTTGAAATAGATTATTGGGAAAAACATGAAACATGAAACATGAAAAAATTATATTTCTGTCAAATGTCAATTTTCATGTTATTTTGTTCATTCAGCTGTTTTGTAAATTAGGCTAATTAATACGAAAATTCATATTTTCATAATTAGGTGAATTTTGTATGCAAAAAGTTGAATTTTAATGTCATGTTTTTCCCCTTATTCCATTTTTTTACGGTCTTTTTTCGTTTAAGTTTTGTACTTTGTGTTTTTTTTCATGAAACTTTGTTATGAAAATAAAAATAAATATATAATTTATATTTAGTTTTGTCATGAAATTCTGATTCTGATTATGAAATATATTTTTACTATTTTTGAAATTATGCTTAAAATTTCATATTAACTATTATATTTTTATAAAAAGAGTAAAATCGTTTCTTAATGAAATTTTGCTTATTAGTATAAACATTTATATTTTCATAATAACTGTCGTACTTTTTCTGAAACAAAATACATCCATGTCTTAAACCATGGTTTCTCACCTTTTTTTTAATTCACAATGTAACGGTTATTATTAATAGCATGAAATTATAACTATGAATATGAAAATTTATATTTTCATAATAACTCATATTTTGTCTAACAAAAAGTGCTTTTTTTGACAAAACATAATTTATTTATGTACTAAAACTGATTTGTACACTTTTTACAGTTTTTCATCAAATTATTATTATGAATATGAAAAATATATATATATAAAAATATATTTCAGAATAACCATCATTTTTTTAACGTACAGAGCGCAATTATTGTCAAAACATGATTTATTAAGTCCTATTTCATAATCAACATGTAAAAACATTGTGCTCAAGAGCATGCGATATGTGCAAAAATGACATGGTTCGAAAAAGCGTTTTCCTTTCGTCCAGTGAGACTGAGACTTGCAGAATCGCCTTTTCACCACTTAGGAAGCTCTTTAATTACAGCACATAACACGGCTTGGCCAAACATGTGGAACTTTTTTTTTTTGATGAATTATGACATTCTACACCCGATATGTTCACTTTATACAGTTTTTCATCAAATTATGATTATGAATATGAAAATTCATATTTTCATAAAACTCATATTTTGTCTAACAAAAAGTGTTTTTTTGACAAAACATAATTTATTATGTCCTTTATTATCATAAACAGGCAAGAACATTGTGATTAAGAGCATGCGATATGTGCAAAAATGACATGGTTCGAAAATGCGTTTTCCCTTCATCCTGTAAAGCTGAGACTTGCAGAATCGCTCTTAGGAAGCTCTTTCTTTACAGAACATTCACGGCTTGGCCAAACATGTGAAACTTTTACTTTTTTGATGAATTATGACTTTCTACACCCTATATGTTCACTTTTTACAGTTTTTCATGAAATTCAAAATTATGAATATGAAAATTAATATTGTCATAATAACTCATATTTTGTCTAACAAAAAGTGCTATTTTTGACAAAAAATAATTTATTATGTCCAAATATTATCATAAACATAAAAACATTGTTGTCAAGTGCATGCGATATGTGCAAAAATGACATGATTCGAAAAATCGTTGTCCTTTCGTCCTGCGAGGCTGAGACTTGCGGAATCGCTTTTTCAGCTCTTAGGAAGCTCTTTCATTACAGCGCATACACGGCTTGGCCAAACATGCTGAACTTTTTTTTTTTTTTGATTAATTTAGACTTTCTACACCTAATATGGTTCACTTTATACAGTTTTTCCATAAAATTATGATTATGAATATGAAAATTCATATTTTCATAAAAACTCATATTTTGTATAGAAAAGTGATATATTTGACAAAAGATTATTTATTAAGTTCTATTTCATAATCAACATGTAAAAACATGGTGGTCAAGAGCATGCGATATGTGCAAAAATGCCATGATTCGAAAAATCGTTTTCCTTTCGTCCTTTAAGGCTGAGACTTGCGGAATCGCTTTTTCAGCTCTTAGGAAGCTCTTTCATTACAGCGCATACACGGTTTGGCCAAACATGCGGAACTTTTTTTTTGATGTATTATGACTTTCTACAACTGATTTGTTTATTTTTACACTTTTTAATTAAATTATTATTATGAATATGAAAAAGTATTTTTTCTGAATAACTATCATTTTTTTACGAAAAGATGGGAATTCTGGTCCAACCTTGATTTATTAGGTCTTATTTCATAATCAACATGTAAAAACATTGTGGTCAAGAGCATGCAATATGTGCAAAATGACATGGTTCGAAAATGCGTTTTCCCTTCATCCTGTAAAGCTGAGACTTGCGGATTCTCTTTTTCAGCTCTTAGCAAACTCTTTCATACAGCACATACACGGCTTGAACAAACGTGGAACTGTCTTGTTTTTTTGATGAATTATGACTTTCTACACCCTATATGTTCACTTTTACAGTTTTTCATGAAATTCGAAATTATGAATATGAAAATTTATATTTTCATAATAACTCATATTTTGCTATTTTTGACAAAACATATTATTATTTCCTATATTATCATAAAAATGTAAAAACATTTTGGTCAAGAGCATGCGATATGTGCAAAAATGATGATTCGAAAAACCGTTTTTCTTTCGTCCTGTGAGGCTGTGACTTGCGGAATCGCTTTTTAGGAAAAGCGCTCTTAGGAACCGCTTTCATTGCAGCACAAACACTAATAGACCAATCATGTGGATATTATTTGTTTTTTTATGAATTGGGACTTTTTACACCTGATATGTTCATTCAGTTTTTCATCAAATTATGAAAATGTATATTTTCAAAGTTATCATATTTTTACGAAAAAGCGCTATTTTTGACAAATCATGATTTATTAAGTCCTATTTCATCATCAACATGTAAAAACATTTGTCAAGAGCATGCGATATGTGCAAATATAACATGGTTCGAAAACCGTTTTCCTTTAGTCCTGCAAAACTGGGACTTGCGGAATCGCTTTTTTAGCTCTTAGGAAGCTCTTTTACTGCTCATACACTGCTAGATCAATCCTGTGGATATTATTTGTTTTTGATGAATTACAGCACATACACGGCTTCACTTTTTACAGTTACAACTGTAAACATATTGTAGTTTTTCGATTTTTTTTATTTAATGTTTTTCCCCTTTTTCCACTTTGAAATTATGCTTACAAATATGAAAATTAATTTTTGTCCATCAGATGATTGGAAAAACAAATGTAAATATTATGAAAAAATAAATAAAAATTTCTGTCAAAATATGATTTCGCATTTAAATTTGTTTAGTTATTTTGTTCACTTACTCCCTTTTGTAACGTTTATTAATGAAATTAGGCCAATTAATTTAAATATTCATATTTTCATAATTACTTGAATTTTGTATGAAAAAAGTAGTTTTTAACAAAACTTGATTTTTAACGTCGTTTTTCCCTAATTACATTTTTTTTAATGAAATTATGCTAACGAAAATGAAAATTCGTATTTTCCAAATAGATGAAAAAAAGTAATATTTCTGTCAAAACATGATTTGGGATGTAACATTTTTTAATTTTTCGTGTCACGTTTCATTGAGTTCTTGCATTTAAAAATTATTTTCCTGAAATATACCTTCGAAATAAGAAAATTCTTATTTTAACAACAATAATTTTTGTCAAAAGGTTTTTATATCATGTTTGTTTTTTCATTAACTTATTTCACCGTTTTTCATGAAATTATCCTTATGAAAATAAAAATTCCTATATTCATCTTGAATAAATAATACGTAATTTATCTCAAAACAAAGGTCACCATCATTCACATTTTGCATGTTTAACTGCTTTTTAATGAAATTATTTGTTTAAAAAGTCACATTTCATATGAACTATATTTTTTATGAAAATGTTCACATTTTTTTTTACAAAAATTTATGTCATGTCACTGGTTTTGTTCACTTGTTCCACTTTAAATGGTTTGTAATACATTTTGGCATATGAGCATGAAAATTCATATTATCCAACTTGTCCTGGAATAAAGTCATCTTTTTGTCAAACAATGTCTAGTTTTTTTTTTGTTTACTTATTGACTTTTGTAATGGTTATTCCTGATATCATGCTAATTGATATATATATATTAAAAAAAAAAATCATATTTTCACGATACCTATAATTTTTGTATAAAAATTTCATAATGCCAACACATGATTTATGAAAAGTAATGTTTTTGACAACGCTTGTGTTTTTTATGTAATTTCCCCCCACCCTTATTTCACCTTTTAACGGTTTCTAATGAAATTATGCTTATAAATATTCATTTTTTCCCAATAGATAATTATGAAAAAGGTCATATTTTGGTCAAAACATGATTTAGCATGTAAAATTTTTCTTTTTTTCGTTTAAGCATCGTACTTTGTAATTTTTTTCATGAAACTTTGCTTATGAAAATGAAAATTCATATATTATTTATATTTAGCTTTGTCATTAAATTATGTTTATGAAAACATATTTTTACTAGTTTTGAAATCATGCTTAAAATTTCATATTAACTATTATATTTTTATGAAAAGAGTAAAAAATTCTTGACAAAACTTGATTTGTCATCACTTTTTCATTCTCTTCTTATAATTTTTTTTTTCAAAAATGTATATTTCATGTCAGTATTTTTGTCAATTTATTGTACCATTGTAGTTTTTTTTTAATGACATTTTGCCTTTGAACATATTAATATTTTTACAGTAACTCTAACCTTTAAAATTTTTTATTTTTCTCAAAACAAATCTGTCGTCCCCACTATTCACTTTTTTGCAATTTTAACAGTTCTTTAATGAAATCATGCTTTCTTTCGGCTTCTCCCGTTAGGGGTCGTCACAGAGGATCCTCCGCACGTTTGATTTGGCACATGTTTTACGCTGGATGCCCTTTCTAACGCAACCCTCCCCAATTTATCCGGGCTTGGGACCGGCACTGAGAGTGGCTGGGGATGGTTCCCTGACCGGTGATCAAACACGGGGCGCGGTGAGAGAACGCTGCATCTTAACCACTAGACCACCAGGGAACCCTTTAATAAAATTATGCTTAAAAATCCATAATTTAATTTTAACTATTTTATTTTTATTAAAAAAGTCATAAAAAAAAAAAAAAAAAACAAAAAAAAATGTTTTCACTTATTTTTTACTTTTACTAATACATTTTTACTTATGAGCATGAAAATTTGTACTATCATATTTTTTCTGGTAAATGGCAACTTTTTTTTTATGTTGTTATTTCCCAATTATTCCACTTTTTAAGGGTTTCTAATTAAATTATGCATATGAATATAAAAATCCATATTTTCCAAACAAAATTTTTTTTTGTTTACTCATTGTACTTTGTAAGAGATTTTCATAAATATTTCTTATGAAAATGCAAATTCATATATTTATAATAAAACTTTTTTGAAAATTTTTTTGTTAAAATTTATTTGTCATGTGTTTCACTGACTTCTTGCATTTTTAAAACTTTTTCCTGAAATGAACCATCGGAATACAAAAATTCATATTTTCATAACAAGAATAATTATTGTCAAAAGGTGATATATGTCAGTATTTTTGTTCACTTACTGCACCCATTTCCTTTATTTTTTTTATGACATTATGATTTTGAATATGAAAGCTTATATTTTCACCATAACTATCATACCCATTATAAAAATGTCATTTTTTTCAAAACAAATTTGTAATGTTACCATCATTGTTAACACCTTCTGTCATTATTAATTATTATTATTTCTTAAAACATGATTTGTTATGTCAATTTTTTGTTTTTCATTTAATTTGTAACGGTTATTATTAATAAAAAAAATGAACAATGTTGTTTTTTATGTTTTTCCCCTTTTTCCACTTTTAAACTTAAAATGTATATTTAAATTAAATTATGATCATAAATATAAACATTAATATTTTCTCAATAGATGATTAGGGAAAAAGATGAAAAAAGTCATATTTCAGTCAAAACTATTATTGTTATGCTGTTCTATGCTAATGTAATGACATTTTGGATGTTGGGCGATCTGGCTGGGACATCTGTCACCCCATTGATCGCTAGGGTTGATTCGGCTGATCTGGCTGGCTAGGCGGGTGTCCCCTTCCCCCCTCACCACTCCATGTGCGTCCCTTACCAAAGCTCCGCGCTCGGTGGAAGAGGACAGGTTCCTAGATGGACGAGAATCGTTGGTATAGAAGTATTATACATTTTTATATTTTATTTGTTGACTTTTTAATTTTGTTTTCCTGAATTGTTGCTTTTAAATATAGAGATGTATATTTTTATCGTATATTGTATTTTAATAACAATAGACATTTTTGTCAAAAATTTATATTTCATGTCAGTATTTTTGTCAATATATTGTACCTGTCAGGAAGCTTCCTGATCCTTCTCCTGTGCGTACCCTGCCCGCAAGGAGCTCCTCGCCAGCGTACTGATCAAACACACCTAAAACTCGTTTGGCACTCATCACCATTCCATATATAAATCCCTCACTTCCACATTCACACTGTCAGTTATTATCTATGGTTTTGCTGCTCATCCCAAGTATTGTCCGTGTGCGGATGTTGTGTGTGATGTTCAGTGCCGCGCTTCTTCCTAGCGCACCTTGGATTCTACACAGACTACCTTTTGTTTTAGCACCACCGGAATATTCACCTTCAAGTCGAGTGTTGTGTATGGCTTTGCCCTGTGTTGCAAATAAACTATGTTTTGCTTTCACTTCGGATTATCGCCTCCAGTTTCATTACGTTAAGCAAAAAGGAGTGATTCTTCAGCTCTTACCTGGCGATGGATACCTCCTCCGATTCCGGTTCGGGATCTCGTCGCCGCACTTTGAGTCTCCTTTCCATCCACCGTGGCTTATCCAAACCCGCTCGGGGTCACCGGCAGTCCCACGGCACTCCCGGGAGCTTTTTCGGGAGAAGATTCAGAGTGCCGCGGCTTACTGCTCCAGGTAAACCTATATATATAGAGATAACCTATGTATATAGAGATGCAGCCACAGCGTTTTCCATCCGAGCAGTCCAAGGTAGCGTTCCTCATCTCACTCCTCTCCGGAAGCGTGATAGCTTAGGCTCAATCGCTGTGGGATGCGGCTAGGCCGGTAACTTCATCTGTTTACAGTTTCACGTCACCTACCGAGCACTCAATGGAAAGGCCTCTCCCAGTTGTTCAGGCCTGAGGAATCCAGCGATCCGGACCCCATCCTTCCTTCCGCACTCGACGTGGGGCAGATCGTTTGGGACATGGACAGTGATATCCGCTCAGCTTCTCTCCAGACACTGGCCCCCGAGGGGTGTCCTGAGGGACGTGTCTTTGTTCCCACCTCCTGCCGACATGGGCTCATCCAGTTGGTCCACGAGGGACTGGGCACGGGCCACCCAAGCGAGAAGAGGACTGTCCAGCTAGTTCAGGCACAATACTGGTGGCCAAGAATGGCGGAGGAGGTTACCCGTTTTGTCCAAGAGTGTCCCACCTGCGCCATGTCGAAGGTACCAAGCCACCTGCCCATTGGCAAGCTGGTGCTTCATAACTGACCCATGTGTCCTGGTATCGGTGGACCGCTTCTCTAAAGCCTGCCGTTTCGTTCCCTTCAAGGGCCTGCCAACCGCCCTTGAGACAGCCGAGGCCCTGTTTTACCATGTCTTCAGAAACTTCGGTCTCGGACCGTGGGCCCCAGTTCACGTCTCTGATTTGGAAGCCACCCAATCCCCAGCACTCACAGGCACGCTGACGCTAGGCGTTTGGCGGCCCCTTGTTTCCGCCACGGGGACTTGGTGTGGCTGTCAACAATGGACCTGAGGATGAAGCTGCCGTGCCGCAAGCTAAGCCCCCGATTCATTGGGCCCTTCTGAATTTCCAGGCAGATCGGCGACGTGTCCTACCTCGTCACCATACCATGTAAACCCCTCACTTTCACATTCACACTGTCAGTTATTATCTAGGGTCTTGCTTTTCATCCCACGTGTGATGTTTAGTGCCGTGCTTCTTCCTAGCGCACCTTGGATTCTACACAGACTACCTCTTGTTTCAGTTCATTCTCAGTGGACGATGCTCCCGCTGCGCACCACCGGAATATTCACCTTCAAGGCGAGTGTTGTGTTTGGCTTTGCCTGTGGCGCAAATTAACTCTGTTTTGTGTTATGAACGGGATCGGGACTACAATAAAAAAAATAATTAGCTTGCTATAAATTACTTATGGCAGGGCTACACAATCCAGGTCATGTTTTTTTATTTCCTACACATTTTCTATCTTTAAAACTGCCTCTTTCTCACCAACTACCTGTGTGTCCTCCCTCACCACGTTTATTTATTTATTTATTTATAAGCACTTTATTTATTTATTTATTTATTTATTTATTCATAAATTCACCATTGCGATTTTCTACTCGGTAAGTAGAACAGTTCATTAATATATTTGGGAACAATCCCTACAATTTACTGAACAAAAACTGTTCAATCAGGTCAAGAAGTTGTGTTCAGAAGCTGTAGACTAGCCTTTAGAAAGGAAGCAGTTTTGTGATGCAGTAAATCACAGCAGACATTATAAAAATATAACTTGCTGCACCAAATTTGTAGTAGGCAGGCAAAGATAGATAATTACATTCAAGTTTGTTTATTTGTTTTTCCACATTTAATCATGCAAGAAAATAGAGGAGATTGTATAATATTTGGAAATTGTGCATTTTAAGGTACCAAAATGACAGTAGGAACAGTTTTGCCCGATTGGTTTGTTTTCCAGTAATTGTTCACAAATCCACACAAAAAATTATAGTAAATACACAAATCTTAGCAATAACAATACAAATTAATTTTGACAATTAATTAATAAAAAAAAAAAATAATAATACTGTGGAGCATCACATATTTACAATATAATAAAGCAAATTATGTGTTCTTGTCTAAAGAACGTTAGGTTAGGGTTAATCATCTAGGGTAAGGGCTAGGGTGTTCAGGGGTCACCAACATGGTGACCAGGTAGTCCGCAAGGACCACATGAGTAGCCCGCTTTTCTAAAAATAACTGTTTCCTACTTTGTTTAATCATTGTTGATAATTATTGTGAGAAATCATTAACATGATCAGTGTCTTCACATAAATGAATATCATTAATTATTAATAATACCATATGTAAGAAAAAATTATCAGGACAACGAAGATCATAATGAAGAAGTTTATAACAGCGTAGCAGTGACAAAACACTTTGGGTTCAACGGAGTCAGAAAGAACCCAGAGCAAATTCTGCCCAGATATTTTATATTGTTCTTCCCTTTGAAGTATAGACTGGAGTTATCCTTTAAATTTAAATTAGATATAGGACATGCGTGAGGAAACAAAAGGCTGGGGAAGACCATTCTCGGGGCCGGAGGTCAGCAGGTGGTAATCACTGGTATTTGCACCTTTGCTGGTGCCGGCCCCGCAGTAGGTCAGGAAGGGGTATTGTGTGAATGATAATCATGGTCTCAGATACCTTTTGGTTAGAAATGGTCTTTGATGGCTTGCTGCTTCTCCCAGACAGATTCAATCAAGACTATGATTAGGATTGATACAACTGAAATTCTATGTCACTACTTTTATGAAATGTAAGCCGTTTTGCGGATGAGCTTATTTTGATATAGCGTAGGGTGGAATCTGGGTTGAGGCAGTCTGTAATTCTTACACATATAATAAAAGGTAAATTGAGCAACTTTGTTATTTCAGATCAAACTGAAAACTGTGTGTATCAAACTGGTAGCCCTTCACATTATTCGGTACCCAAGAATCAGCTCTCAGTTTCAAAAAGGTTGGTGACCCCTGGTGTAGGTCATTTAGGGTTAGGGTGTAGGTCATCTGCCAACACTGATGAAGAAAAAATTTGTAAAAATGTAAGGTGTTCAATTCTGAATTATAAATTTGTATTTTTCTCATCAGGTCCTTCAGATTTGCCAGCTTCCAAAATTCCTCTTTTATTTTAATCCCCTTTACCACACACACACACACACACACACACACACACACACACACACACTCTCTCTCTCTCTCTCTCTCT
>MU528622.1:21508-39474 GCA_024362625.1 Silurus asotus
CTTCTAAATACAACTTCTTGACCTGATAGAACAGTTTTTGTTCCGTAAATTGTAGGGATTGTTCCCAATTATATTAATGAACTGTTCTACTTACCGAGTGGAAAATCGCAATGGAGCATGGGATCTCCATACAATGACGTCAGCGCCACTCATGAATTTATTAATAAATAAATAAATAAACGAAGTCCTTATAAATAAATAAATAAATAAATAAATAAATAAACGTGGTGAGGGAAGACACACAGGTAGTTGGTGAGAAAGAGTCAGTTTTAGAGATAGAAAATGTGGAGAAAACAAACATGACCTGGCCATTATTAATTTATAGCAAGCTATTCTTTTTTATTCTTTTTTATTGTAGTCCCGATCCCGATTGTAACACAAAACGGACTACAGTCTGATTCCCCAACACTTCACAATTCAACGCCGCTGGTCCCGGTTCAGAGATCTACAGAAGTCTATGGGAATCCCTGCACATTGAAAAACGACGCTTAAGGGATACCCAGTGCGTCAAAATGTGACTCCAGGGGATCCTGACCAAGCGTCCATATGGGACGAGTTGGAAGTGAGAACGTGTTGGTCAATTTGTGGTTTTGTTTTGTTCACAAAGCCTTTTTAATGGGTATTCATAAAATTATGCTAATTCATACACACACACACACACACACACACACACACACACACACACACACACACACACACACACACATATATATATATATGAGAATATATGAGAAAAACCAGTCAAAACATTACTTTTTTTAAATTCACGTTTTTGACAAAATTTATTTCCCCCTTATTCCACTTTTTAATAGTTTCTAATTGAATTATGCTTATGAATATGAAAATTCATATTTTCCAAACATACACAAAGATAAAAAAAATGATGAAAAACCTCATATTTCTGTCAAAACATAAGATAGCATGTAACATTTTCATTTTTTTGTTTACGCATTGTACTTTGTAGCAAATGTTTTGGAATTTTTCTTATGAAAATGCAAATAAAAAAAAAAAAATCATATTTTTGTTAAAATACTTTGTCATGTGTTTCACTGACTTTTAAAAAATCTTTCCCTGAAATGTACCTTCGGAATACAAAAATTCATATTTTCATAACAATCATTTCTTTTAACAGGGTATACATGTCAGTATTTTTGTTCACTTACTGCACCCATTTACGTTTTTTTTTTCATGACATTATGATTTTGAATATGAAAACATATTTTCACCATGAATATCATACCTTTTAAATTTTTTTTTTCAAAACAAATTTGTAATGTCACCATCAATGTTAACTTTCTGCTATTATTAACTGTTTTTTTTTATTATTATTTTTAAATTAAGCTGAAAAATTTATATTACCTATGTTTATAATGTTTGTATAAAAGTAGTAAAATTCAGGAAAAAGGTTATTTTTTCAAAACGTGATATTTCATGTCAGTATTTTCGTTCACTGACTGCACCCTTTTATGTTTTGTCCTAAAAATATGATTCTGAATATAAAAACGTTTTCACTATAACAATCATACCTTTTATGAAAAACGTAATTTTTTTCAAAACAAATTTGTCATCAGTCACTTTCTGCCATTTTTACCTTTATGTTCTTTTTCTTCTTTTTTTTTTTTTTTTTTTTTTTTTTTTTTTTTTTTTACGAAATTTTGCTTAAAAATTCATATTAACTATTATATTTTTTTTTATCAAAAGAGAAAAATCCTTGTCAAAACTTAATTTGCCCTTACCATTTTCATTCTCGTATTCCTTTTTCAGTGGTTTTTATAAAAGTTTTGCTCATGAGTATGAAAATCGAAAAAGCTTTTTCCTTTCGTCCTGCGTGGAACGTGGAACCTTTTTACTATAAAAATTCATATTTTCATAATAACTCATATTTGTATATTTGTAGCTAAGATGTGTTCACTTTTTACAGTTACAACTGTAAACATATTTTGGTTTTTCGATTTTTTCTTTCATATTTTTTTTCCCAGTTTTTCCACTTTAAAAAAGTTTATGTTCACAAATATGAAAAAAAGTTAATTTCCAAAAGATGGTTGTGAAAACAGATGTAAAAATTAATTATGGAAAAAAAAGTCATATTTCTGTCAAAATATGATTTCTCATTTAAATTCTTTTAGTTTTTTGTTCACTTGTTCCTTTTTGTAACGTCTATTTATCAAAAAAGTAGTTTTTAACCAAACTTGATTTTTAATGTAAATTCTTTTACCCTCATTCCATTTTTGTTTTTACAGTTTTTAATGAAATTATGCTTATGAATATGAAAATTCGTATTTTCCCAATAGCTGAAAAAATCATGAAAAAAAGTTATATTTCTGTCAAAACATGATTTGGCATGTAACATTTTTAAGTTTTTTCGTGTCATTGACTTCTTGCATTTTAAATATATTTTCCTGAAATGTACCTTCGAAATAATACAATTTTACTTTAATAAAAATGTACTTTGTAACGGTTTTTCATGAAATTTGCTAATGTAAATAAAAATTCATATATTGAAAATATTTTTATGAAAAAATTTTTTTTGTCAAAACCTTATTCGTCATGTTGACTTTTTGCACTTTTTTCAAAAAAATTCTGAAATGTTGCTTTTGAATCTGAAAATTTAAACATTTTATTATATCAGATTTTCATGGAAAAAAGTTATTTTTGTCATAACTTGATTTTTCGTTCACTTTCTGCATCCTTTTATGCTTTTCATGAAATTATGATTCCGAAAACCATATTTTTTACTATATCATACATTTTATGAAAAATTCAATTTTTCAAAACAAATATCATGCCACCGTCATTGTTCACTTGGCTGTTTTTTATGCCATTATATTTTTACGAAGAGTACAATTTTTGTCAGTATTTTTGTTGAAATTCACTTTGTAATCCCACCACCTGTCCTCTGGATACAATCCCTTCAACTACGCTCCAGACCATCGCACAAGATCTCCTGCCCTTCATCTCCACAATTATCAATGGGTCATTAACATCTGGCTATGTACCAACTACCTTCAAGCAAGCAAGGGTCATTCCTATCTTGAAGAAACCGGCTCGAGATTCATTAGACATCAACAACTACAGACCGGTATCACTCCTTTCCTTTCTTTCTAAATCTCTGGAACGCACTGTTTTTAACCAACTGTTTCTGAGAAGCTACATGCTGCTCGGTCAGCCAAGGTGTCATCTGTACTTATCTTTCTGGACCTTTCAGCAGCATTCAACACAGTCAGCCACAAGACACTTTTGTCAACCCTCAAGAGCCTTGGTATTTGCGGAACAGCATGGAAATGGTTTGCTTCCTACCTGGAAGGTCGCTCATACCAGGTAACATGGAGGGGATCCACATCTGCCCCATGCAGACTTACCACCGGTGTCCCACAAGGCTCGGTACTTGGTCCCCTCCTTTTCTCCCTCTATACCCACTCCATTGGTGAAGTCATATCCTCACATGGGTTTTCTTATCACTGCTATGCAGATGACACTCAACTCATCTTTTCTTTCCCTCCATCAGATACCACAGCTTCTGCTCGGATCTCAGCATGCTTGTCAGACATATCTTTATGGATGAGGGCTCACCAACTTAAACTCAACCCCAGCAAAACAGAACTGCTAGTCATCCCAGGTGATTCATCTCCAGGTCAAGATCTACAAATAACACTTCATGACTCTCTGCTCTCCCCTTCAGCCACTGCTCGTAACCTTGGGGTAACTATGGACAATGAACTCTCTTTTTTCCCACATGTCGCTAATGTTGCTCGTTCTTGTCGATTTCTTCTCTATAACATCCGAAGGATTCGACCATTTCTGTCCATACAGGCTGCCCAGGTGCTTGTTCAGTCTCTTGTCATTTCAAGACTGGACTACTGCAACTCTCTGCTGGCAGGTCTTCCCCTGAACGCTATTCGTCCACTGCAAATGATCCAAAATGCAGCTGCACGACTTGTGTTCAATCAGCCCAAGTTCTCCCACACCACCCCACTGCTGCGCTCCCTTCACTGGCTTCCAGTAGCTGCACGTATCAGATTCAAAACACTGATGCTTGCCTACAAGGCCAAAAATGGACCAGCACCATCTTACCTCAGTGACCTCATCACATCTCGCACTGCACCACGCTGTCTGAGATCCTCCAGCACTGCTCGACTGGTACCACCTTCTCTCAGATTGAGAGGTAAGTACAATTCAAGGCTCTTCTCTGTTCTGGCACCGAGGTGGTGGAATGAACTTCCCCTAGATGTCCGTACAGCAGAGTCCCTGATTATCTTTAAGCGACGACTGAAGACCTACCTCTTCCTGAAATACTTAAATTAGCACTTTCCAAGTTTGTAGAATTCGAGTTATATTTATATTGAGTTATGAAATTATGCTTATAAAAATGTTAATTCATATTTTTGAAATAGATGATTGGGAAAAACATGAAACATGAAACATGAAAAAATTACATTATATTTCTGTCAAATGTCAATTTTTATGTTATTTCGTTCATTCAGCTGTTTTGTAAATTAGGCTAATAAATACAAAAATTTATATTTTCATAATTACTTTAATTTTTGTATGCAAAAATTGTCTTGTTTCAACAAAACTTGAATTTTAATGTCATGTTTTTCCCTTATTCCATATTTAACGTTTTTCTTTTCTCGTTTAAGTTTTGTACTTTGTGTTTTTTTATGAAACTTTGTTTATTAAAATAAAAATAAATATATAATTTATATTTAGTTTTGTCATGCAATTCTGATTCTGATTATGAAATATATTTTTACTGTTTTTGAAATTCTGCTTAAAATTTCATATTAACTATTATATTTTTATGAAAAGAGTAAAATTCTCTCTATTTTTTAAAATCGTTTCTTAATGAATTTTAAGCATGAAATTATAACTATGAATATGAAAATGTATATTTTCATAATAACTCATATTTTGTCTAACAAAAAGTGCTATTTTTGACAAAACATAATTTATTTATGTCCTATATTATCATAACCATTTAAAAACATTGTTGTCAAGTGCATGAGATATGTGCAAAAATTACGATTCGAAAAACCGTTTTCCTTTCGTCCTGTGAGATTGAGACTTGCGGATTCTCATAATCAACTCTTCGAAAGGTCTTTTATTACAGCACATACACGGCTTGACCAAACATGTGGAATTGATGTGTATTTGATCACTTATGACTTTCTAAAACTGATTTGTACACTTTTTACAGTTTTTGATCAAATTATTTTTATTAATATGAAAAAGCATATTATCAGAATAACTATCATTTTTTTACGAAAAGAGCGCAATTATTTTCAAAACATTATTTATTAAGTCCTATTTCATAATCAACATGTAAAAACATTGTGGTCAAGAGCATGCGATATGTGAAAAATGACATTGTTCGAAAATGCGATTTACTTTCATCCTGCGAGGCTGAGACTTGCGGAATCGCTTTTTCAGCACTTATGAAGCTCTTTCATACAGCACATACACAGCTTGGTCAAACATGTAGAACTTTTTTTTTTTTTGATGAATTATGACTTTTCACACCCGATATGTTCACTTTATACAGTTTTTTAATAAAATTATGATTAAGAATATGAAAATTGATATTTTCATAAAAACTCTTATTTTGTAGAAAAAAAGTTTTATTTCTGAGAAAACATGTGTAACCCAGGTAATTAACCAAGGTCACTAGCATTTTATTGGCATTTTATATAATTTTTATTTTTATAAAATGTATAAATATATAGAAAAAGAAAGAAGAAAAATGCAGGGAAATTTCTTTATAAATTAATTTTTTTTTTTGAGCCGATTGCTCATTGGCGAGGTGAAAGGTTAGTCCTGCCCCTTGCCGAACGTTAGCAGACAAGCAGGTAGAATGAGAGTGAACTTGACCGAGAGAAATCGCGATTGCACAAATTAACAGTATTGTGTGCTCGTTTGAACGGGAATTGAAGAGACTGACGCCATACAATATAAATCTTTTCTGAAGAAAAAAAAAAAAAAAACTTAATTTTTTTCCTGATTTATTTTTCTCCTTGGTGAGTACAAACCTTCTTATAGGAAGTGTATTTAGTTATTTATTACAAACACTGAATTGTAATGTTAAATAAATTTTAAAAAAGGTGATAAGTGATGTAAAAGTTTGCAAAAATGCTTTAAAAGTGTGTGAATATGATGTATGACTGTATATGTTTAAAGGTTTATAAGATGTTTTACGTGTTTATGGTAGATAATTTCTTAATGTGAAATATGCACCATGCGGTGCTAGCTTGCTCACACGGTGCCGGCCTAGTGTTGGACTGAGCACATGGTGCATTAGCATGTATGTTCTCATGTATGTGCAAATGATTGAGACGGAGAGTTTGGTTTAAAGCAAAATGATTTATTTGGACAATGACATTAATGTTTCATTTTTGGCTTTGTTTGTTACTGTTTGTTAATTGTTCCTGAATGCTGTCCTTGCTGAATATTTGTATTCCGGTCGGGACTGGCGAGCCATTCCATCATTTCGTACCTGGAAACAGAGTAAAGAGCGTGAAGACTGCCGAACTGGTAGGATCAAACTAATTTTGCTTTGATTTTTGATTTTTCACAAGTTTTTTTGCCTGGACCTTCATTGGATCAAACATTTTTTTTTTCTCTGTACTGGATTAAATTTTTTTCTTCCACTCTTTCATGAACATTGTTTTATATTTTTTGAACTCGAAATTGAGTTATCGAACTTAAACTCAACTGGACATTAAGATTAAGTTGAATGCAAAAACTGAAACTTTGATTTTGAAATTCAGCATGTGAAATTCATTATTTTACTGTGTTATTTGTATTTAGAATCTGAACTTTAATTTGGGTTTTTGAATTTTTATACACTTTTTGTTATTTGGAGTTATTATTCAGTTCACTATTTTACTACCAATTGAAAAGAAGTTTTGGGGAGTAAAAATAACCAATGAAAAAATAATACTGTCTTTTCCCCACTGAATGACTCTGTTTCTTATTCTACTTTATTCCGTGTGATTAATTGATTAGAGACTTTTGATTATACTGTTATACTTATTGCTTACCTTTGCTCCTGTGAGACGACCCTTATCTTCTGATTCTGGTCCATAAGGATGTCCAGTGGTTGGCGTGGTTCCATGAGTGTTTTATGCAGTGACCTAGGGTTGGTTATAAGAGTGCTACACACTAGTAGGACCGCATTACCCATGATTTATTAAGTCCCATTTCATCATCAACAGGCAAGAACATTGTGGTGAAGAGCATGCGATATGTGCAAAAATGACATGGTTCGAAAATGCGTTTTCCTTTCATCCTGTAAAGCTGAGACTTGCAGAATCGCTTTTTTAGCTCTTAGGAAACTCTTTCTTTACAGAACATTCACGGCTTGGCCACACATGGAACTTTTAGTTTTTTGATGTAATATGACATTCTACAACCGATTTGTTTTACTTTTTACAGTTTTTCATCAAATTATTATTATTATGAAAATGGTTGGCGTGGTTCCATGAGTGTTTTATGCAGTGACCTAGGGTTGGTTATAAGAGTGCTACACACTAGTAGGATTTCTTTAAAGAAAATCAGTTCTACAAGCAAAAATGGAAGCTGTGAAACGTGAGAACATTGACGTCAAAAAATCAGTCATTGTAAGTGGCTTAACTCTCTCAGACCCTGATCAAGAATTAGAAGCCTGCTTAATGAAACATGGATCCATCAAATGCAATGTAATTATTGACGATCTTAACTGATGTGCCATTGTGGAATTTTCTTATGATTCTGCTATGCACAATTTGGAGTCCACGTTGTCTATGACCATCACAAGCACTGTCGATGCTAACATTGTCTTTCTTGTGCGCAGCTTGGAAAGTGTGTACATGCCTGCAGCTGATAGCAGTGTTACTGAAGGTTATTTGGAGAACCTGAAGGCCATTGCCCGAGCTAGCGGAAAAACACTGCAGGAAGTGCTTCAATGTGAGCTGCAAAAGATTTCCACATTGATGTTTCCAGAAAAAGAATCTACTGTATCCGAGCCAGCATTGGAACAGCCTGTGAATGACAGCAATATGCATACAAGAGAAGTTGAAAACCCTGCCAAGGAGAGTGCACCGGCACCATCATATTGCCATATGAGGAGCCCTGATGCCAGTGTTTCCGAAACCATGTCCTTGAATATACCAACCAGTGCCTTGAATCCGCCAGTAATTCAACGAGTAGTTATGGAGCACGTAGTAAGGACCAGCGATTCTATGCCTTCCTCACATGTTGCTTTTCGTTTTAAAGTCTTTTCTGGTAGAGTCCCTCGCCCCAGCCATGAACCCAATTTCGACACCTGGCGTGCCAGTGTGGATTTCCTATTGAATGATCAGTCACTTTCTGATTTACACAAGACAGGCAAAATCCTTGACAGCTTGCTGCCTCCAGCTTCGGATGTCGTCAAGCACATTAGTCTACATGCCCTGCCATCACATTGCTTGAAGGTGTTGGAATCTGTCTATGGCTCAGTAGAGGATGGGGATGAACTTTTTGCAAAGTTCATTGGTGCCCTGCAAAATCAAGGTAAAAAACCTTCCACCTACCTTCACCATCTTCATGTGATGTTGAGCACTGCAATTAGACGAGGTGGTATTGCTGAAGCTGAACGAAACCGTTGATTTCTCAAGCAATTTTGCAGGGGTTGCTGGGACAACAGCTTGATTGTTGATTTACAGCTGGAAGGGAAGAAAGATGCACCCCCTTCTTTTGCTGAATTTGTCGTACTTATTCGTAATGCAGAAGACAAGCAGCCACTGAAGGAAGAAAGGATGAGAAAACATCTTGGAATAAACAGACATGCTCCTGTTCCACTTAAGCTACGGCCAGCGACTCACCAACAGTCCGTATACTGCACTGACCTACCTGGTGAGCCCAATGATGTATTAGAAGGTCAGTTAAGTGCAAAACCAAAATCGGTTAAGCCTAAAAGCAAAGTTGAAAAGTCTGAAGTTGAAAATCTAAAGAAAGAAGTCACAAAACTTCAAGCACAAATTACCATGATGAAGATTGAGCCTGTTCGCAAAGAAAAGAGCCCCAAGGTGGATGAAATTTCTGAATTAAGACAGAAGATAGCTGAGCTTCATGCTCATCTTGTTCCAAGATTTCAAGGGGAATGTCAAGAGAAGCCTCCAGCTTTGAGGACTTTCCCTGTGGAATACCGACCCAAACCTAGAGAACTTGACCTGAACAAGAATCCAAGACTCACCTGGCAATCAAACAACAGACCGGTCCTGGTTGCTGCTTTCATTGTGGAGAGGATGGACATCTTGCTTTTAACTGCGAGAATGATGCAAACCCTCGAAAAGTGGATGAGAAGCGCAGTAAATTAAGAGAGAGACAGGCCAATTGGGACCTCCAGAATGCTTTTAACTCTAAGTCTTTAAACTGAAGTCTGTCTCTATTGCGGGGCGAACAGAGACTAGAAGAGACCAATGCCTTAAGAAGAATGGATATCTGTTTCACCAGCATGCTCATAAGTCTCAATGTCATGGATTACCAACCGGCTTAGTAGGAACAAGGTGCACTGCCATAATACAAATTGAAGGAAGAGAAGTGAACTGCCTCCTAGACACTGGTTCGCAGGTGACAACCATTCCTAAGTCCTTCTATGATAAATACTTATGCAAGCACCCCATGAAATCCTTGGATCATCTTCTAGAAGTAGAGGGAGCCAATGGACAAGTTGTACCCTATTTGGGTTATGTCGAATGTTGGATCTCAGAATCCCCTCTAAGACCAGACACCTCAGGAGTGCTCCAAGTTTCCTTTATTACCAACTTGCTTTCACCAAACTCGGTTAGAACTCCCAATAAAAAAGGCCCAGAGGCTTGGATGAGAAGGACAGCAAAATACAAGTTTATTTCTTTTCTCTGCAGAGATCAATCAAAAGAAGGAACGATCCAAAAACAGATTCAGTACAAAACAATAGATGCTTGCAAGCGCTTCAAAAAGGAAAGTCTCAAAAAGCCCTGATGGGCAAAATCACCTACGGTGATTTCCACCCAAAATCTTAGGTAGTTTCCCAATAATCTGTGCTCACCCAAAAATTGAAAGTAACAACTAAAATCCTGCTGTAAAAGTCTTCAGACCGGTCTTGAAGGTACTTTCCAAGAGCAAAAAGATCTACTCTCCAAAAAGAACTGTTCACCCACGAGCAAGTCGAAGAAGAACTGCCTAGACTGCTGAGATCGTCTTCTATTTATCCTTAGGCGCCTTTAGGCGCCTCCTCTCTTGATTTACATAATTTTGGGTCAAATCCCATTATTTCTATGCTGCTGGGTTTTTAGGCCCTTCCCCTTAATTAATAGTCATCACGTGGTATTTTCCCGATCCCATTATTTCTGGTTCTTCCCGGTTCCTCCTTTTCCTGTCGTCATCTTCCACGTGATTTCCTTCTTTTTCATATCCCATTATTTTCGGCCCTTTTTGGGGCTTTTTTTTCAAAACTCGCCCTTTCTTCCTCATTCTGAGCTGAGCACTTGTTGGAGCAACATCACTCGTTCTGTTCTCCAGTTCTCTTGGATTATTTTCTTGTTTTCTTGTTCTTGATAATGCGTGAGTCTCTTCTCTATTTTATTCTTATTTCTTATGGTTAATATGTTTTTCTTGAACCTTATGATACTCTTATGCGCTTTTTGCTGATATTATGACTATAGTTGATTATATACTGCTGTTAATTCTTTATGCTAAGCTGCGCACTAGTTCAGCACCTACTGTACTGAGCTGGTTCTTTCTACTTATTTGCCACCAGGCTATTCATTGACCTTTTGCCCTATTGTTTCTCTCATGTGTTGTAGCTCGTTGTAAGACCACCAGGCGCAAGTCTTGCGTCTCGCGCCCTTACCCTAGGGCCTGTCTTCCTCCTTATCGCCACTTTCAGATAAGTCGCCTGCTTGATGACTTGGATGACTATTTGGTCAATCCTACTGATGACCCTGTTCTTCCTGATACTTCTACTGCTTCCCGCACCCCTTCTCTTACCATGGATGAGGGTACTCAGAATGACCCTGTGGTGATTCTTCCTGCTGGTTCTGCTCCTGATGAGCCTGACACTGGTACTGCGCCTAATTCCAGGCCCTCTTCTCCATCTCCCTTTCAAGCTTCCCCATCCTACTCTCCTACTTCTCCTCGCAGTCCCTCTCCTGGGCCTTCTTCACCTGCCAGCGTCATCTTGATTGACCTCAATCAAGTGCCTATGATTGACCCTAACCTAGTGCCTCCTGATGACCTCTTTGAGGTCCCTTTTCCCTACAGGTTTCTTGAATCCACTGGCTCTTATCTGCCTGTCTGTAACTGTTTTCCCCTGAATACCTGTCCTCACACGGACTACTCTGGGTCCAATGAATAAACATGGTGGTCTTTCTAACTGGTCTCCTGTTGTTTTTATTTTGAGCAAGCTGGTCAAGCTGGTTCAAGTATAAGGTTATTAAGGTTTTCCTGATAAGCAGGTAAATAAGGTAATTATCTTATAAGTTTAACTAAATACTTAATCTTCTCAAAAAATTAACTAATAGCTACTGTTGAGTATATTCTGACTGTTCTTGATGTTAATCAAAAATTCCACATTACTTCCCCCTCTGGGGGAAGTGGAATCTGCTGCAGGAGCTCTGGAGCAAGCCAGGCGGACGGGGGCTGGGTATAGCGTGTGATGGTGTGACAGGCCCCACAGTGACAGTTGTCTGACAGGAAAATGTAGGCATGACGGACAGCTCCCGGAGGCCATAGGACAGTGCAGGTCAAGAAATCGAGACGTCGGCGACTTGGCACCCGTCTTGGGCAGGAAGGCGGCAGAGGCAGTCCAGGAGGTGGTCTCGCCACTGCCATTCTCCGGGCCTGCACAGAGATGTACATAGACAGGACAACATAGACACAGACGAAACGACATAAATGTCCAGGAGGTCTACCACCACCAATCATGGTGTGGGATTAGATCTCGAAGGCTGTTGGGCAACGGGGCGTTGATCTTGTGTCCGGCGCTGAAGTTCTTCCAGAGGTCTCTCTTGATAAGGATTCTTTTCCTGTGTGCAGGAGATACACAGACCAGGGAATCTACTCCTTTAGGGCAGGGGTCTGGGACTGGACATCGGATGGGTAGTCTGGTGCTAAATTGCTTCAACATGCGCTTTACGTGGGGGGTCAGCGAAGTCCATAGACAATCGTCGCCTAACGAGATGGTGTAATACTGAAGAGTGGCCTGAACTGGAATGAAAGGGGTGATTAGGAACGCGTGATAGGCGGGGCTACCGAAGGATTCAGCCACCGATACGAGACGGTGGATTGTGTAAGAATGTACTGTGAGCGTAAGTTGGGGCGTCAACTGATAAATCTGATCAGCGGGGCTGCGCCACCGCCATTCTGGTGTTGTATCCTGATGAGGATGCGGGCATAGCCAATCCTGGGTGATAAGGGTCAAATTTGCATGTGCTAGCAGTCGGGCAGTCGGACGAAATTCCCGACGCGAACAGTTGTGGATTACATGTGCAATATATGGGTCGGTAAGGGGACGCCAATTCGTTGCTTTAGCGAGCTGTGGAAATAGTGTTAGGGGAGGATACAATTGTAAAGCGGGTCGCTGGAAACAGCGTCCGCTGTTCAAGCGTAGGCACTCAACAATGGGACTGGGAAGGTCTTGGAGATAAGACATAAGATGGAAACAGGCACCGCAGCCTGAGTGCATTCGCATAAAGAAAAATACATGTCGTGGCCACCGTGGGTCGGGAGTATTACTGCAGCATTGACGCGAAAAGCCACAAATGTGACGATAGGTGAGTGTGGTGTGTTGTAAATGGGGCGGTAGCCAGTGTGGCTGGGGACGGGGTGAGCCAGGCCGTGGCGATGGAAATGGCAATACCATAGGCGCTGGAGGATATTGATCACGTTTATTCGCCATGTTCTGAGGAAAGAAAACACACAAAGCAACAGACTACTACAGGGTGAGAGGAACGAGGGAGTTAGTTTAAAATGCACGTATGCTTTGATTGTTGCTTCTAGTTAGTCTCCTCCTCGTCCTCCATCAGAGGCCAAGTAACAAGAGTGCTTGATCCTCTACGTCCGCACCGTGGAGTTTGGAGTGCATCATGAGGTATTGTCCGAATAGGGAATGCACAGTCTTGTCAATGAGAGCGCGAATGAGTGGAACGCCACAGACTACGAGGAGCAGAACTGCTATTAAAACGAAGCCAATAATGACCATTATCCGTATCAGGCCTGCAAACCAATCGCCTGACATCAACCATTTGTACCAAGCCGGATCTGGGGCCGCATTGTTTTGAGTCACCTCCTTTCGCATAGCCTTCATTCGGTTAAACACTGTGTTCAGCGACCCAGTTGGTACCGTATGCAAAGGGATAATAGCGCAGCAATCAGAGCCAAAGAGACTGCAGACTCCTTGGTCTGGGCCACGCATGGTGTCTAGGGCGAAACGGTTTTGGTGGCGTGTAGTTGTTTGGCCATAAGATCTAAGGCTGCGATATTGTGGTTGATGAATCTTTGTTGATTGTACCAGATGTAGTTAATCCACTTCATGTTTCTGTGTATCTGCACATGGGGGAGGAACACCATCCAAGCTGTGGACGATGCCTCTTGTAAGGCACGGTACTGTTCTGGTACTCCCGCCGGTTCTCCTGACCAGTCTACGTATACAAAAGCATCAGTGTCCCATTGTGGCAGGTGAGTGGAATTGCCTAAGGTGAAGTACTTGTTTAGGGACATATCATTAAGGGTTACCTCACGGCGATTACGAGAGTGCACTGAGTACGTCTGAGGGTGCACAGTTTGCTTGAGAAGTTGTTCCAATCTAGTTTCGTTTAACTCAAACACGGTAAGATGTCCATCCAACAGTACTGGGGTACAGAGACCATCCCAGTACTTGGGGAGAGTCTGCAATACCTGTGGCTCTCCACAGTACCAGAATATATCGGCTAGAGGCAAGGTGCCTAGTCTAAGGTTCGGAATGATTACTTGGACAGTGACGTTGGATTAACATCCATAGTGTGAGGTGTTGCAATTGTGGATCATGTTAATGATGGGGTGACTGGCCTCTAGTGTGTCATGACAAGCCGTTCTGGAGACACTGCCAACTGTTACCGAACCTCGTCCTTTAATACATAGAGGGAATTTCTGATCTGGATGGACACGCACTCGTAAGTCTGACGGGGTTTCAGTTGTGTCTGGAGTATATGAGCAGGATTTGCTATAGTTGTGCATCCATTCTGCTCCATGTGTGTGGGCGGCTGCTCCTAGTAAGCATGCGGCTGGGCATAGGTGGGTGCTATTGTATGGGGTGGTTGCACATTCGCAAATTCCTCTTGTGGGCCTAACATGTGGCAGATGCCTTGACCGTTTGTGGCACACTACACAGGTACTATTAGGGTGAGTTTGGCACGCTGTGTCCTGTAGCCAGGCATTATATAGATTAGGTGGGGTAGGCTGGTCGTCCGTGTTGTTGTGTATGGTAATGCTTAGGAGAGTGACAGTGGAGGAAACATTTGGAGGAAAGCCTGGACTGTCACTGGCGTTATAACGGCCGTCAATACCCCACACCCTACCCTCTGTCGACTGACAAGTTTCTGGACATGAGCTATTTAGGGCCATGTGTACAAAGAAATGACTTAGTTGCTGTGAGCTGTTGCAGGGGGCGTAATAAGAGGCGAGAGTTGTCTCGTTGTTTAGCGCTGAGAACATTTGGTGAACTACTAGGTGGCCCTCCACATATTAACGAGAAGTCTATGGCTGCCTGACGGGGCTGGAAGCCAGGTTGACCTCCAGGAGCGTATACTCGTGCGCCTGTACTGGGGTCTCTGCTACTTGTTTGTACTGAGGCAGAACGGGGTGATGCCTGTTGTGTGTAATAATAATGTAACCAGATGCCGTGTAGACGTTTACATGCTCCGTGCTTTGGCCTACCTGTGATCACAATAGCTATTGTTGGATCACTTAAATCGTTTAGTACATTTGGTCGTCGTACACCTACCTCTACTGTGAGTAAGAAATCGGTGTTGGAAGCATTGTATGCCCAACTTTGTATGTCTACATTATGTGGGATTGCGGGACCGGTGTAACTAACCGAGTATCTGACGTGATACCAGTGCTTGTTGCGGAATAGGGCGTTTGCTTGGGCAGTCTGAGTGTGATTGGCGGCTACCATTAAATTCAGAGCACACCACATGTGGTTGCCTATAGACCCATTTGCTGGTGGCCATAAGTCAGGGAGCACTGGGGTAAAATTGGAGCGGTATACTTGGACCCCTGCTATATAGGCAAAGCCTTGTCCTACCTCTCTGCGTTTTCTTGGGCCGAAGGTTTGGGGTTTGTCGGTAGGCAAAGTCAGATTTGAGGGGGGTCTATTAGGGATTGCAGTGCCATTATACACTACACCATACTGTGCTATCTTTATTAGGCCAATGAGTATGATTGTTGATATGGTGAGGAGGTACAAAATACAGTAGCACTGTGTGTTATTCAGTGCGTCTATCTTGGGCACTGCCTTCAGTACCTCCTTCTTCTGTGTTTTACGTTGTATTTTAGTCATATTGGTGTTCCCACGCTATATCCTGGGGATCAATTGTATCGTATAGTGGCGGGAGATCGGATGGAGCAAACGGGGAGACAGGATCTGCTAAACTGGTGGAGGGTCCGTCTATGTACTGTGGGGGATCTGGGAGATCGAGTGGTAGGAAATCAGACGGAGAAAATGGAACTGGGAGATATACGTCTGATGCCCGTGGTGTGGCGGCTACTGGTACATGCTCAGTGGATGGACTGTCTGCTAGGGGGATGTCTGGGTATGCTGCACTTGGATCCGGTGTGGGTGGTAAATCTAAAGGAGCCGGAAGGGCTGGCTGTTGGCCTGATGATGTGTCCCCTGTCTGGGAGTTGGGTGTTGTCTGCTTCTTAGCTAGTCGCTCAGCTCTCTTCTTTTCTTGTGCTTGGGTACGCCTAGCCGGTCCTGTGGATGTGCTTGGTCTGTGGTCGTCTCCGTCGTCTGAATCCTCGCTGTCGAAGGCGCTGTCTTGCCCACTTGTATTGGGCTTTTGTCCCTTTTCACCGTCCACGTAAGCCCTGCAACAATGTTTAAATGATACCAGTGTTCCTTACCTTCTACTTTCAACGCGGTCGGGGTTGCCAACACCACTTTGAACGGGCCTTCCCGTCTCGGTGTTTTCCAATGTTTCTTTTTAAATGTCCTAATGTAGACAAAGTCCCCGGGCACAACTTTTGCAAGCTTCTTTGCCTCTTTGTCAGTTGGACCTTCGCTTGCCTTTGTGGCCGCGCAAACCTGTGGATATACAGTTCTATGGATTTCGGTTAGGTGCTTTACAAAGCTGGACATTTCTTTCTCCAATTGCTCCAACTCTGGACCTTTATAAGGACCTCTGGTAAATGGCATTGGCATAGGGCGTCCTGTCACTATCTCGTGAGGGGTTAGGTGTAACGTCCTGTTTGTCTGTGACATCATCTTCATTAGGGCTAGTGGCAGTGCTTGTACCCAATTTAACTTGGTACTTGCACATATTTTTGCCACTTTGGCTTTGATTGTACCATTTACCCGTTCTACCATTCCCTGAGACTGGGGATGGTACACACATCCCAATTTGTGCTTGACACCCAATGCCTTCCATAATTCTTTCATCAGGACATTGGCAAAGTGTGGGCCATTGTCTGACTGGACCTGATCTGGGATCCCAAATCTGGGGATCACTTCCCTACATAAGAATTTAATCACTGTCTTTGCCTTATTGTCTGCTGTCGCCACTGCCTCTACCCATCGGCTAAATATGTCTACCACCATGAGAATATACCTCTTCCCTGACACCCTATCCTGCATATCCACGAAATCCATTACCAGATGTCGAAATGGTCCCATTGGAACTGGAATGTGACTGATGGGAGCTGTGAAATTTTTCCTAACATTGTTCCTAGCACATACTTCACATTGTCTCAGGAAGTCTACCATGCCTGCCAAATATGGTGACCACCATTCTTTTCTGATTGTGTCAATGATCACTTTTCTGTTACAGTGATCCGGTCCATGTACTTCTTTAATTAACATGGGTAGTAGTGCCCTAGTGGCTACCCATATTCCGTCCGCACTTCTCCATACCTTTGTATCATCTTCCTGCCATGCCCCCCTTTTCTTCCAACATTCCCGTTCTTCCGGGCTCGCTGCTTCTTGTCCCTGAACTATTTCATCCAATGTCAAATTCTCTGATCTTTCCTTTGTCTCTCCTGGTATTAGTACTGCCATTACACTCTGTGCGCCTACTGCTGCTTTCCTCGCGGCTTCATCGGCGGCTGTGTTGCCCCTAGTTGCTACTGTTCCATCTGTCTTATGGGCCCTACACTTGACAATTGCTAGTTTCTTGGGCAACTGTATGGTCCATGGTCTGAGGCGTATCCTCCTTTCAGCTTGCTTATTCTTTCTTGAATCGACTCTTCCCTCCGGTTTCGTTCTGCCTCGTCCTCTGGTTGGTGGTCGATCTCTTCATCTTCGCCACGCCTCTCTCCTTACCCTTCATCTGGTTCTGCTCTGCTTCCGGCACTGCATGCTGATCTGATAAACCCTTCCACCATCCCTCCGGTCAGTTCGAGGGTCACTCTCTCGGGTGTTTCCCTGCTGTATGGCAGTTGTGGATACAGTCCAGAGATGTAGCCTGGGGGTTTCTCGTTGTACGGGGGTGGTTTCTGCTGCTCCTCACATTTTTCCCATGGTGGGGCAGTTCCTAAACTTTCCCTTTCCTGCTTTCTTTCACTGGCTATTTCTCCGGTTTTGCAATAGCATTCAATCTGACAGTTGTCTCTTTTCTTTTTCCTTCATTGGTTCATCCAGCTTCTGTCTTTTCTTTCCTTCTTTCTCGAACCAGTCCACTATCTCCTGTTTTCTTCTGACCTTTTCAGTTTTTTTTTTTTTCCTTCTCCCCAGCATTCTATCCAATTCAATTCAATTCAATTCATTTTTATTTGTATAG
>MU528714.1:0-62334 GCA_024362625.1 Silurus asotus
CAAATCTGAACATCTCCGACTGTCAATTCTTATTATTCCCCCTTTTAATCATTGTGTTCAACTGATGTGTGTGATGTTGAAAGTGAGACACTGCAGTAAAGCTTTAAGAACTTGTTTGATCTTTTGGATTTCTGCTCATTATCTTTTATTTCCTTCAGTATCAGATGCAGAGAAATTACAGAGAGAAGCTCTGTAGAAGCTCTGACCTCAGTGCTCAACTCAGAAACCTCCAGTCTGAGAGAATTGCATCTGACTGTCAATACACTGAATCTGTCTGGGAATAAACTGCGAGACTCAGGAGTGAAGCGTCTCTCTGCTCTACTGGAGAATCCTGAGTGTAAAGTGAAGGATTTGTGGTAAGATTATCTCTCTGAGAGACACAAGATCTCACTAACACACAGTGTTTTTTTTTCAGGTGAAATTTGCTGTAGCAGTACAACATCCAGAACAAATCTATCAGTAATGAAACTACTCACTTCCACTAATCATTAATGCACTGAGAATTAGATCCATGTGTGAAAAAAACTCCAGTTAAACAGAGAGAAAGAACCTGATTCATGACTTTGAACAGAAAGCAGCAATACCTTTACACCTCTTGTACACATAATGACAGGAATCTCAATCACAGCAATAATCATTGGTCAGGTTTAATATTATCTTGTGATTGGACAAGAGAAGGGAGACGGTCCACCATAACACACACATCATCTTCAAATCATCATCAATGCTTTTTCAGCCTGTTTCTAGACGTCTTACCATATTATTCTTTTTGTCAGAGATTCCCCTCTGCTCTGTTTGCAGAATGATGAAGTGTGTGTCAGCTTGCATTGCTCTGAACTTCCTAGTTCCATTCTCTGTTTCTCAAAGTGACGTGTGTTTGTGCTGCTGCTCTCCTTCATCTCATCTTCTTTTACAACTTCTTTATTGAACTGCAAATGTTTAAGATCTTCTAAGAGTAAAAAATCTCACATTTACTTCTGTTTTTTCCTCCACATTCATTTGGTTATTAGTGCTGCTCTACTTCTAATCACACACTGCATAAAAGAAACAGACTTGTCAATATTCAGTTCATTTATATAAATTCTTTCATTTACACAATCTATTGTTTATATTTCGTCATCATCCATCCACACATCCATCCATCCACACCACTCATTTTAAAACCTTTTTTTGCGAACCTGTGTGAGAACCATCTTAACACTAACAAGAAACAAACCTGTACTTGTCACTGAATAAACCGTTTCGATATTCGGTTTATTTATCTGAATTTACTCATTTACACAATCTATTGTTTATATTTCCATCCATCCACATCACTCATTTTAAAACACACAAAGGATGTGTAATGTGTAGAAACAGAGAGAGTGAAGTGTGTGTCATTGTGTATCTGCAGGTTGGATGATTGTGAAGTATCAGATGAAGGATGTGCTGCTCTCGCTTCAGCTCTGAGATCAAACCTCTCACACCTGAGAGAACTGAATCTGTCTGAGAATATTGTAGGAGACTCAGGAGTAAAGTGTCTCTCTGCTGTACTGGAGAATCCTCACTGTAAACTGGAGATACTGAGGTAAGATCATCTCTCTGAGAGTCACATGACCTGCTCCTCAGTAACACACATTCTCTAATAGTGAGACTGAAGCAGAGCTTTTAGGTTCAGCATCAATGTTCTGAGGAGGAAGTTTGTTTCTTTACACTGCACACTGATGATTTGTCACAGAGACTTTGAGTCTGATGTACGTTTGTGTGAAGCTGCAGCACAAAACGTGTCTTAAAACCACTGCAATGTGTCTGAAATGACTGTGAACACATGTCCTGTTTTCTCTCTTACACACGCACATACACTCACTCTCTCTCTCTTTCTCACACTCACACAAACACACTCACACACTCGCACACACTTACACACACACGCTCTCTCTCTCTCACACTCACACACACACTGCATAAAAGAAATGTTAAATTTTTATCATGCCCAAACGGAACATAATTCTTGGAGAGGTTTTCCATATGAACTGCAATGCCAGTGGTGCTTTTCTGATATCAGGGAAGAATCACACAGCACACAGAATGGAGCAATGCTCTTCTTCGATTTATTGCAGATGCTTCTGGCCACTTACCTGTTGGTTATAGTAGATAGATTCAGTATCTCAAATTTCCTACAGGTGGCATATGTGTAAAATCTATCTGTAGGTGTTGAAAAGGGGCTTCAGGAAAAGTAAGTGAAGTATGTTGTATAGGTCTACTTTATCCACTAACGTGTTTCCCTGAATTTTTTCTGAATCACCTGTGGTGTGTTCTTTAATCTTCACTATGGCCACTTTTGCAGGCAGTTGAACAGCATTTAAGGTCACATATGAGATTAAAATGTGCTATGGGCTTTCCATCAGCTGTTTTAAAGTCTCTTTGCTTCCATGTTTCAGCAAAATCATGCACAACACCATAAGCAGACTTAGAATCAGTGTATATAGTCACTACTTTACCTTCAGACACTGACATGCTCTTGTAAGTGCCATCAACTCTGCAGCTGTGTGCAGATGTGTATGGTAATGATTTAGCTTCAACTATTACATCAGGTAATCTTACAACTGCATATCCACATAAATACACATCAGAAGGGTTTGAACATGAACATCTACATATAGACAATCCCCCTCTTCCAGGGTCGTATCTAAAACATCAGACCTACAAGAGGTCTCTTGTTCAATGTGTTTAAGGTGATCATTTGCGTCATCAAAACCATCTAAATCTATAAAGTCTAGCAGATCACACAGCACTACTACAGCTGAATGTGGCTGAGAAGAAGGCTTAATAGTTAAGTTTATCATTGCCATAAGTGTGGTTTCTTAACCAGATCTACGTTGTGCTGTCATATGTTGTGTGTTGAGGTTGTGTAAAATAGCTGTTAGCTGATGTAAGGTGTACAGTATCAAAGGATGTGACATCATCGTTTTCTCAGCATCCCAGACCATCAGAGCCGCAGCAGCTACTGCACACAAGCACGAGGGCAACCCTTGTGTAATGTTGTCTAAAGATTTTTAAAGATACGCAACAGGATGATATCTGTCACTGTGTTCTTGGGCCAGAATCCCCACAGCCATACCACCACGTTTGAGCACATAAAGGTGAAAAGGCTTAGCATAATTTGGCTGTTGAGTCAACAAAACCCTGAGGAAGACGGGTCCAGGTGAATTGACATCCCCTATAGGTAAATGCGAAAAGCGGCTGCGTCTCTGAGGCCAAAGGGACACTGGAAAAGGCAGAACAAAGATCAATCACTGTAAAAAATCTGTGAGTCGCTGGTATAGAGTTAACAATGGTAGCTACATCGGGCACCAAAGGAGCTAATGGAATAACTAATTTATTAATCTCACGTAAATCTTGTGTTAACCTCCAGCATTTCTTATCTGCCTTCAAGACGGGATTAATCGGTGTGTTATAAGGTGAATGTGTCTCGATCAAAACACCTTGTGACAATAAATTGTCAATAACTGAAACAATGCCAACATTCTTCTCTTTCAACAATGGATATTGTTTAACAAAAACTGGATGGTGTGTTTTCATGAGTCCATGATACGGTTTTACCTGGATTAAACCTGCCTCGAGGCCCATAATTTAGGGTTAACTTCACCTAAATTTGGTTCATTAGGCAGGACCTCTGTACTACCCTGGAAGAAATCTTCCGGATGTGGCTGTGGCTCAGTTGAGAGCATGAGGACAGAAGGAAAAGACAGCGAGACATTGGTTTCAAAAAACATTTAATTTGCATCATATATCTTTCTAAAAGGTTTAGAGACGAGTTTGGAATTATTGTAAAGCTATGATGAAAATTTGTACCAGTCGGTGTCACCACAGGCAAAAGGTGAGTTACAGGACATGAAATTGGAAATCTAACTATTCCCTAATAGATAAACTTCACCTTTTCCTAGGACCTCCTCCTTGAGTTTTGTGCTGAGGCTGGAATGCACCACTTCCTGTTGCAGTGCAGAGCATAATGGGTTAACAAAACCTGAAGCAGAGCAGAAACTTCTAGAAGCATCTAAATCTCTAGAAAAAATCGAGATGTGACACAATTTCACTCCATAATGCCAAATGATCTGAATAAGGATTAGTTCAATAACCGGCACAAGTCCTATACATCCAATCTTTGAGATATTCTTCCGGCAGTAAGTCAAGAGTCAAGAAAAAGAGGCTTTTATTGTCATTTCTACTATACACAGTGGTACACAGTACACAGTAAAAACTAAAAACCTTCCTCCGGAACCCTGGTGCTACACTAAACAACAAAACAACAACAGCATAGAGCTACAACACAAACATAAAGTGCATCGAGTGCAACCTGGTGCAAACAGTGCAGACAACAGTGCAGACAGACAACACAAGACAAAACAAAAGACAAAAGACCAAGTATAGCGCCGACTAGTAAACCTGCTGTATACTTGATTATACAGTACTGTGTAAGGAGAAATGTAAAAACTATACGCATTAAGTGAGAGCTGTTATGACCCATCCTCTTTATACAGAAGAAAGAACAGTAACACGACACATAACACTCAGACAATACAGCTGGGATAGGCACCAGGGGGATCACAGTCTTCAAACAAAAATTGTAATACAGTCGCTCCAATTGGACCACAAATTTTGTAAGTTAGGAGAAAAAAAACAGACTATAAAGCCAAAACAAAATTTAAGTATTTTCAAAAATCCCCTTTTTCTTTCATTCCCTTTTTCTTTTTTTCTTTTTTAATCAATTAATTAATTTATTCATTTTTTTTTTTTTTTTGGACATATAAAAATTATCGGGGATTCTTTTGGATACTTCAGACAATATCGTCTATGTTAAACAGACCGTAAAGACCTCTTCTAATCTTGCATCTTACGTCTAAGGTAATGAAAACATTGTCTCTGCGGAATCATCCCACCAAAGGAAATGATCATTAATTAAACAATTAATGCATAACCAAGACACGAACACACATGCAGCCCTATTGGCTGGCAAAGGGAAAATCCCCGCAAACAAGGAAGTATCCCTAAAACTTGCCTTGATGCGTGATCTCCCTTCAGATATTGCTGGAAAATATCTCACTTCTGACACCAAAACTGTTAGATTTTTATCATGCCCAAACAAAACTTAATTCTTGGAGAGGTTTTCCAGATGAACTGCGATGCCCGTGGTGCCTTTTTGAATTCAGGGAAGACTCACATAGCACACAGAATGGAGCAATGTTCTATGGTTTATTGCAGGCAGCAGACACGTGTGTATATATACACAAATTGGAAAGAAAGCCTGACCTAAACTTGTTTCCTGTTTAGACAAGAGGATATACTAGCCGGAGATGTGTGGGACCAGATAAAGACTCCCTGTATGCCTTACATACTAACATCGTAAATATTTTATAGACACTGAACAGACAAAGGAATGTGTGTAAACCAGTGTGAGAACCATCTTAACACTAACAAGAAACAAACCTGTACTGAATAAACCGTTTCAATATTCAGTTTATTTGTCTGAATTTACTCATTTACACAATCATTTTAAAACACACAAAGGATGTGTAATGTGTAGAAACTGAGAGAGTGAAGTGTCATTGTGTATCTGCAGGTTGTGGGATTGTGGAGTATCAGATGAAGGCTGTGCTGCTCTCGCTTCAGCTCTGAGATCAAACCCCTCACACCTGAGAGAACTGAATCTGACTGGGAATAAAGTAGGAGACTCAGGAGTGAAGTGTCTCCCTGTTGTACTGGAGAATCCTCACTGTAAACTGGAGATACTGAGGTAAGATCATCTCTCTGAGAGTCACATGACCTGCTCCTCAGTAACACACATTCTCTAATAGTGAGACTGAAGCAGAGCTTTTAGGTTCAGCATCAATGTTCTGAGGAGGAATATATATATATATATAGCTCGGCTAAACTGGACCTGGAGAGGCCTTGTGAAACCGACAAAGTCACAGTGGACTCTGAAGCAGTGCTGGAGCTGCCTGCTCTGCTCCAGAGTCCACTGTGACTTTGTCGGTTCATTATTTTTATTTTTTAATGAACAGGATTCAAGTTGCGAGTCTTAATATAAATGGAGCAAGGGATTATGGAAAGAGAGCAAAGCTTTATGAGCTTATAAGACAGAAACATGTGGATGTTGTTATCCTGCAGGAGACCCACAGCGACAGCAGTAATGCTGCTAATTGTGTGAAGGAGTGGGACGGGTCGGTGATTTTAAACCATAACACATCACTTGGTGGTGGTGTTGCCTCGCTTTTTAGTCGCAATTTTAATCATTTTTTACAATGTAGAAGACCTGGCAGCATGTATGGGACTGAGGTCCCTGTGTGTTGTCAATCAGCTCCTACACCTCTGGATATCTGCATTAACATCAGAGGAGCATGTTAAGCTGATGAATCCTTTCAACCCTTCCTGACCTCGACGGGTGCAAGGGCTTCCTCCTGGAGTGCGGGGTGAAGGGGAGATGGACTTTGGGTCAGTGACGGGGAAGCTGCTCTACAGAGCCTGTGTTAAGGTTCTGAATAAAAAGCTGAGTGGGAGGTTAGACACCCCATGGAGAACTGTTCAAGGTTTTTATGCTGATTTTAAACCAGAGTGGAGACACCGTACAAACCACCATTACCAAAAAAAAGCTGCTGACCTCCAGTGGAGGATTTTACATGGTATTATCTCTGTAAACTTTTATTTCTATTTTAAACCCTGATATTACACCTGACTGTCCTTTTTGATGCTTTTTTGATGCTTTTATTCACTGCTCCAGGTTGCTGTTTGTGTTTTTATGGAGCATTTTAAGGACTTATGTTAATTTTACTGTTCAGTGTTTTATTCTTGGTTTTAAATACGTTAGGAAACACAGGTTCAGGTGTCAACAGGGTAATTTTATCCTCGGTCAAATGAAGATGGCGATATACCTGAGCCGGAAAAAAACAGATTACACAGTACACTGACTGTGAGGCCAGAAGAATGTTAAAAAGGCTGATAAAATCAGGAGTTTTATTAGATTTTAACTTTTACAGAAGTATGAATGATGTGGATGTGTTTAAATGTGTGTGGTGTTGGGAGAATGCTTTGTGCTCTGTTACAGAAGGAGAATAAACTTTACACCAGAACTGATCTGATCACTCATGTTTTACTCAATTATGAAACCATATTTATACATATTTATTTATTTCCCAGCCAACATGTCCATGTGGGCCCCACATAGGTTTTATCTGGGTTATATGGGCATCACATGGGCATGGGATCAGAGTGGGCAATTTGATGGGCTAAATGTGGGCCCCAGTTAGGTTGTCCATTTTGTTTGTTTGAGGGCCCTGTGGCTCCTGTGTTCCCGCCTTCTGATTCTGAAGAAACGGTCAACACTCACTACACGAAAGCACCTGACCTGACCTGGATAACCTGACATCTCTGTCACGGTAAGAAATTATCTTTTGTTTTATATTAATCACATTTCACTGTTTGCTTTCATTTAATGTATACTTCTGAAAGAATTGTGGTAATCAAAGTTACAGGCACGATATAACGAAGGTAAGTGTGGAGATTGAACTGATTTACCTCAAAAATAAACACCTGTGGAAAACATTCTTAACGATAACTAGGAAATTGTCTACTAAAATGTGGAAATTACGACTTTTCAAGCCATTTTCACCCGTGTTTTCTCCATATACTGTGGAGTCTCTTTCTCTTTACTACCTTTATAACATGTGTATATACAATAGAGAGAGAAAAGCTCTGAGGAGATTGTGACAATATATAACATTATTTTAATGTGATTTAGGTAAAATAGGTAGAGGTGATAAAAAACGTTCATATTTATATCATTTTTAAACATCTCTAAAAATATGATACGTTATGATTACGTTAGAGATAATAAACGTCATTTTGCACCCCCTGCGTGCGATCGGCTCCGAGGCTTCACGCATGAGCAGATATGTGTTTGACTTGAAGCTGTGCAGACAGAAAAATTTGCGAGCAGAAAACTCCGTATTCTTCCAAATTGCTTTCACGGTATTAACTTAAACTAAGTAACTTAAACTAATGTTACAGTGGTCAGTTCATATTCACGGTCCAAAGTGAACCAGTATGAATTTAATAATCGATCTGTGTTCAAGGTCCCTACTAATTATTCTAAACATTAAATCACAACAAAGCCTGAAATTTACCATATTGATGCATTTAACTTTTTGAATGGTACTGTGTCATTTTAACATCATTTACCCAGATCAGTTAACAGTTTGGGCAAATGGTGGATTGGAAGATGCTTATGATTGTGATTTTTAGTCTTTTTTTTATACATTTTTTTGACTGGTAGTCTTATGCTCATGTAACTTGCATGTATACAAATAATGGGTTATGCCCTGGTTGATGCAGTAGCATGCTCTACTTCAGGGGTGGCCAACCAGTCAGAGACCGAGATTTGACCGTGTAACCGCAAAGAGCCACATCATACACATGGGCATACATGAACATCACCCATCCCTTCCTCTTACACACACAAACACACACACACACACACACACACACACCTCTGCTCAGCCAGATTTATTGTAAATGTCACACACCAACATAATGACAGAAATTGTCTCCTACAGGACAGTCATTTTCAACAATGAACATTGTGTGCACTGTCTCACACACACACAAACTCTGTTTAACCAAGTCCACAATCAAAAATATAATAATTTACAATAGCGTTTTTCTTTCATTATGCATGTTACTTAGTGGGACTTTTGCCATCCTTGCCTTAAACAATCCCCTTCAAATCTGCCTCGTATTCCGTTGTTGCCACTCGAAGCAATTCTTCCACGTGTGTGTCAGTCAGAACAGATCGATGCTTTGATTTCACATGTTTCAGGGTAGAAAACAAGGACTGTGTGTGTTTTTTTTAATGTGCGTTTTCACTTCGCTTGAGTTCAATACGGTATTTTCGTCAAATGCGCATGTGCGTGAGATTAATATAACGCAGGGGTGGGCATTTAATTTTTACAAGGGGCCACTTGAGAAACCTGAATTGTGTCAGAGGGCCACACCAACGATAATATTTTAGGGATGCACCGAAATGAAAATTCTATTTAAATGGCAATGAAATCCATAATTTTTTGTGTTATGCCTTTTGCCTCGGCACCATCACTGGAAAACTTTCCTGCTTTTTCAAAAGCGTCCTCTACAGACGGAGTGCGCATGCTCAGATTGACTACTTTTCTGCGCTGCGTTCTTCTCATATTTAAAATGGCAATCTGGATGTTTGCATTTCAGGTGAAAAATTAAATCCGACTTGGAGAAACTCTTTGCAGATATAACCCCGCTTAAAATTTTAGCATTGCATGTTTTGTAAATCGCTATCCGCACACCGCAGACATGTTGCTCTTATCCAGATAACCGTGTGTTGCTGCGCGTTTTTATTGCGTCATTACAATCGTGTTTCTGCAGTGTTGTTTTGGTGATTTAGGTCTTTCCGAAAATTCTCGGTGCATCCCTGTAATTTATGTTTGGCCTCATGCCAAGGTCTGATATACCGCAAAGTTTCCCAGTGGGTGCAAGCTCATTTAAGTTTTAAAAATACCGTATTGAACTTAAGAAAAGTGAACACGCACATTAAAAATCAAACACACAAAAATCGATATGAACGTAAGAGCCGCATGAAACTGGCCAAATAGCCGCGGGTTGGCCACCCCTGCTCTACTTTATATTCATTTTTTTTGCATTACAGGTAGCCTGAAGCAGAACCGTTTGCTGAAAACTGTCAATAAGAAAGGGCTGGAGAAAGCGTTTGGTAAATGGTTCACAGATGCAAGAGACAGAGAAGGCAACCGTGCTTTGAGAGCCTAGCAGGACCATGATCAGAGGGCAGTACAGCCGGAAGTGTAAGTCATATAACCTATAGATAGGGCTGCACAATTATTAATATTATCCCGATCACTGTTTTTGCCTCTGTTTAATTAAAGGAATACTCCACCCTGAAATATCTTATATATTACTGATCCTCAAGGCATCCTATACGGTGGCTGAGAGCTCAACGCGCTGCAACTGAAGAAAACACATGCAAATAGAAAAAAACACCTGCAAATAAAAAAAAAAACAATGTTATCAGTTTGTCAACACGTGCTGTAAACCCGCACAACACAACCAAACACAAAAACACACTGCAAATCCTTGCTGCAAATCCTCACAACACAATCAAATAGCACAGATCACAAAATAAATGTTTCAAGGGGACCACAACAAGTGACAAACCTGTCTGGGACTGCTTATTGTTCAGTGTCTATTCGTCAGTGGTGTTGATGTATGTCGATGACCTGAAAGGTGAGTTGTTTGTTTACTTTATCAATGTTTGTTTATGATTCCTTGACCTTTTGGATATTATTATCCTAAATAATCTGATGAAATACACAATTAACTGTAAAACTTTATTATATTAATTGGCAAAGCCAAGGAATCATGATCAGGATGTTAAAATAAACAAAAAACTTACCTTTCAGATCATCAACACCACCACTGATCAATAGACACTGAACAAGCAGTCCTGGGGTCGTCACTTGTTGGGGTCCCCATGAAACATTTAGGACGTTTCTGTATTTAGTTGTGTTGTGAGGATTTGCAGCACGTGTTGTTTAACTGATGAAGATGTTTTCTTGATTTGCTGGTGTTTTTACTATTTGTTATATTTTCTTCAGTTGCAGTGTGTTGAACTTTCTGGGCCACTGTGATCTGAGGTGTGACTTACATCTTTCGGCTAATAAGAATCATTGTTCAATCTTTTGGCAAAAGCCAAATATTTGTTTAAGAGTCAAGTTCAGACGCAAGTTGATACTTTAATTGTTACATTCATAAGTTTTGGATTCCATGACTAGTCCCCCCTGCATAAGTTATTACTGTGCGAGGCAGAGGTGGGAACTAGAGCTGCAACTAACAATTATTTTTTCGATTAGTCGATTACTCTAACGAATATTTTTTTTTTTTTTGCTTAATCTAGTGTGAGGGCTAGGGATTTTTAGTATACCACCAGGACCACATTTAACGGGTTTAACATTTTTAAGTTTATTCAATGTCCAATTTTCCACCGTATGTTCACAGATCCACATCCGTTCCAAATAAAAAACACAAAAACACAAGGATCAAAAACTAAAAAATGAAAACACAGAAATATAAATATTACTGGGGCAGAAAAAAAATGCACATACACTTCATAACACTTAATACCCAAAATACGGCAGTGGGAATACTCTACAAAAAAAAATCAACAAAATAACATGAGTATAAAATATTACCCACTATATGCAACTAGATGGTAGGAAAAGTATATCACTTACAGGATGATGAGCTTCCAGACAACCATCCACACTCACTTCACAAAAGTTGCAATTCCCAACATTATGTTGTACACTGTGCAAACAGTTAAATACATTTTAAATCACATGAACTAACTAACAAAACGTAGTGCATATTTTGTATAACATCCTAAAATAGTGGCCTACACCGCATGGTGACTTAAGATGGAAATAAACATTGCACAAAATGAAATAAAACAACTATTTTAAATGAAACTATAAAATGCACATCTCCCTTTAGTATTTTAAAGAGTGTTGTAAAGAAAAATTACATTTACCTTAGGATTGCATCTTAAAGATTTCAACTTTCCCGAGAGTGCATCTCTCTCACTCTGCTTGCTGAGCACGTGTCCAAAAGTTATTTTACAAGAGAGCACGTGCACTTCCTCATCTGCACCACACAGACATACACACACCCGAATACTGCCCCTATCGCCAGCTTTAGGAATTACAGGTGTATACATGCAACACAACTCAAATGCCATTTTCCACACGGTTACACTAGTGTTCTTTTTTTTTATTAGCTAATTAATCCTTTGGATAACTTTACAAAAAATGATAAGTACAATTTCTAATATAATCTATGTCTATGTTTACGTGTGCAGGTTTTCACACAGGACTCGATTTGTCTGTTGCATCTGGACTCCACAATCCCGTACCGGCACCCTGACAGTTTGATTACTTTGATTACAATATTAATTGTATTTCAGAAAGTGTAGTGAATTTGTCATTTTATTATGAAATACAGAAACCATTTTAAACTCTTTAACTAATGAGAATTTGTTATTAACAGGTTACATACCTGTGATTATGTTTTATTTAATTGGCTTATGCCAAAGGTAAACAAAAATGCACTAGTAGCCTATTTATCTATATGTTCACGTACACTACTAGATTACAGTGAACTGTTAATGTAAATCTAGTAGTTAATCTTGTCTGTGTGCATAAACAACTTCCAACAACAGTAAATGTAATTTAAAAGTTAAAGTTTGCTTTATTGTTGCCAAAGTAACCTATACAGTATATGTTTACAGTTTATAAGCGCCGTGCTCCCGTTCATCGCATAACATTTAACAAAGAAATGCATATATGCACTTACTAACAGCAGAGATTCACCAGTATACAATACAAACACCTGTAGTATCTGTAAGGTTTGATTTTTCCGCCACTTTCGCGAGTTCTTCTGCGGCTGCACAGCGCCAATCGACATAACTGACATTAAAATTTCAAATTTTTCCCCCCTTGTGCTTGAGATATTAGGGT
Source organism: Silurus asotus (assembly GCA_024362625.1). Classification (NCBI taxonomy): domain Eukaryota; kingdom Metazoa; phylum Chordata; class Actinopteri; order Siluriformes; family Siluridae; genus Silurus; species Silurus asotus. The sequence continues at coordinate 12,588 of MU528714.1, forward strand.
TCCGTGACATAACCGATAAAAAATGCTAAGAAAAAGCGAGAATTTGGCAGTTCCACTTCAAAAACGTCGACTTAATAGGGTTGTCGAGGTAACCGAGGGCGAAATAACCGGGTTCCACTGTAATAAATACTTACAATGACGGCTCGTACTTTTGAGGTCGTAGAGCACCAGGATGTTTTCTTCTGAGGTGCTTGTGCATCACAGTTGTGCTGCCGTGGTAGCACATTTTGGTTTTGCAAAAGGAACAAATTACCATTTTATTTTACCTCTGTTTAAAGTATTCCCATACTTTTGGTAATCATGGTCTAGCTTTTTGTGACCGACTGGAACTTTCTCTATTCCCAGGAGCAGAAGCCGCCATTACACCAGATGAATGTAAACAGTGTGACGGGTCGACGCATTTCACACCTTTCGACGTTTTTTCGTAGTCGACATAATCAATTACGTCAACGCCTTGTTGCAGCACTAGTAGGAACAATTCACGGAGGAGATTCTAGGATATGTCTTAATTATATTGATGCATGATTTTTTAGATGCTGCTGTGAATGGTAGTATTTTAAAATGTACGAAATTGCCTTTTCTGTCTTCTCTTTGTTTACTGTTTTCTCTTTCTTTACTGGTGTGCAGCTGAGAAATCTGCATAGACCCACCAGTAACAGTTACTTTAGTAATTCTGTTATTCCTGTTTCCTGTTTTTTTTTACTTGAATTAATTTAAATTAAATGTGATTTACACATTCTGAGTTTAAGTCATTTATTTTTCACAGTTTAAATACTCAACCATGTAATTTTAAACATAGAGCAGCACATAAAATCAACTAATATTAGCTCTTTGTTTGGTCAGGACCAGTTTTACATTGTAACTGAGGTTTGAAATGGTTTGACAGTGGATTTTCCATAGTAAGATAAAGTACACATTAAGTTCACCCACAGAAATCAATCATGAAATTAATAAATGGGACCCAATTTTAACCCACTGTGGTCCCATAACAACCCCATAAAGTGGCCATTTGTGGGTTGACCCATGATTAAGTCATAACCCATAAGGGGCCCACATGTAGCCCACTTTGGCCCCATTTTTAACACCTATTTGGGACCCAATTAGGCCCATATAAAGAACACCTATACAGGCCCCCCTTAGAGCCCACAATGGACCCATCAGTCACCCTTCTGGGCTAACACACATGGGCCCCATTTGGGCTGCCATTCTCTCGGCCCCATTTGGGCTACCCATGCAGGGCCCAAGTGACAGCCAATCAAAAAAACACATGGGGCCCACCTGACAATGTTGGCTGGGTTATTTATTTATTTATTATTTAATAGTCACTAATAGTCACTATAAATTAAATTGTATGTGACGTGTGTAAATAAAGGTTTGTAAAAGTCAAAGTATCTCTCTCTCTTTCTCTCTCATACACACACACACACACACACACACACACACACACACACACACTGCATAAGAGAAACAGATTTGTCACTGAATAAACCGTTTCAATATTTAGTTTATTTATCTAAATTCACTCATTGACACAATCTGCTACCATCCATCTATCCATCCATTCATCCATCCATCCACACCACTAATTTTAAAACACACAAAGGATGTGTAATGTGTAGAAACTGAGAGAGTGAAGTGTGTGTCATTCTGTATCTGCAGGTTGGAGTATTGTGGATTATCAGATGAAGGCTGTGCTGCTCTCGCTTCAGCTCTGAGATCAAACCCCTCACACCTGAGAGATCTGAATCTGACTGAGAATAAACTAGGAGACTCAGGAGTGAAGTGTCTCTCTGCTGTACTGGAGAATCCTCACTGTAAACTGGAGATACTGAGGTAAGATCATCTCTCTGAGAGTCACATGACCTGCTCCTCAGTAACACACATTATCTAATAGTGAGACTGAAGCAGAGCTTTTAGGTTCAGCATCAATGTTCTGAGGAGGAACTTTATAGTTTTCTTTTTTTTTTACTTTTGTTTGTTAGTTTAAATGAGTCTTGATTTAATTTTTATATTTTTTATAATCATGACTTTTTATTTACTTTTGTATTGTTTTAGTTTCTAATATCTAATAAATGTACAAAAGTGTTATATAAATGTGAATGTGACGAGGCAGAATAATGAAGAAAGAGAAGATGATCTAATATCTAACAAGCTACAAAAATCCCTCAGTGTAGAATTGAGCTGTTGTGACTTTTATTGCAGCTCAAAAGTCCAATTAAACCTGCAGCGTTAAATCTGTATTTCCAGTAGATTAACACCTGAAAATTCTGTCTGGAGCTGAAGAACCTACAGCTTCTTTTACTCCACATTCAAATTTCAAACATCTCACTTTACATGTTTGTTCACTTTACGTGTAATGGTAGGTGATGTGAGTTTGATGGTCAGTGATGTGAGTGTGATGGTCAGTGATGAGTGTGATGTTCAGTGATGTGAGTGATGGTCAGTGATGTGAGTGTGATGGTCAGTAGTATGTGTGATGGTCAGTTGTGGAATTTTTGATTGGCATCATAGTAGTCATCATATACTTATTAGTAGTTATTAGTTAGCATTTTATTATCAATCAATGTTTAATCACCTTATTTAGTGGATGTAGTATAAGACTTAAATAATTTACTTGCTTACCAGGAAAAACCTTAAAACCTAGTTTAAGACCAGTTAAATTGCTTGCTTACATGCATACAAATAACCACAACAAGAGACCATTTAGGAAAAAGACCACCATGTTTATTCATTGTGCCCAGAGTAATCTATGTGAGGACAGGTACTCAAGGGAAAGCAATTACAGATGGGGAGATAAGAGCCAGAAGATTCAAGAAACCTGTAGTGGAAAGGAGTCTTAAAAGGAGAGAGATCAACAGAAGGTGCTTGGTCAGGCTCAATCATGATGACACTGGTGTAGCGTCTGGGACAGATCATTTAGATTTCATGTCCCAGGCATTCCTTTTCAGCCTATAACATCTTCACCTCAATCAAAAGTTGAAACTTTTATTGGGGGTGATATATCCGTAAAGTGTTCCACTCCCCCTTCCAAATACACAAATCCTCTAATCCTAAAACATACACAACTGGCTCCAGAAGGTCTGGATCCTACCACAAGACGAGATAACCCCATGCAGGTTCTCTGTTTGACCGCATAGAGACCTCGACCTTAAAACACCCACACATACACATGCATACACACACACACACACACACACACACACACACACACACACACACACACACACACACTAATACAATAAAGCATTCCTTTTTCAAATGAAACAAAATGAATTAGATGCTCCACATGCTTCCTGACAAGGGTGCATTTCATTTGATCATTGTACTAACATCCGTTATAAGTTAAATACTGGTCCCAGCACGTTAATGTATACCTGTTCTAATGCTGTATGTCCTTTTAAGGCCTGATGTCAGAATTTATACAAAATGATCTGCTCTTCACTTTCCTAATGAGAGTGCATTTTGTTTTGTGTTTTCATTCTTTTTTTTTATCAGAACATAATGTCATAGTAAAATTAGTTACACTTTGACTACTGGACTACTGATCTATGTATGTAATGTACCGCTGCCGTTATGCCATCAATCCTCTCGTGTTTAGTATCCAAATGACCACAAAATTATCTGTAACTTACTTTTCAAACAATGGTACATTTCATTGGATTACGAAAGTCACCATTTGTCTTTATACACTTCAGATAAAACCTTAAAGTTCTATAGTCCAAACCATGCCCACAAACACATGAAACAAAGGGAAGTTTTTCCTCCAAAATCTCAACCATTAGTATTGGCCGTTCCCCCGAAGATGGGTGGAGTTCAAGACTTTTAAAATGTCACAAACACCACCAATCGTTGGTCAGACGTACAAAACAGCTTGGAAACGACACCCTCTTTCTTCAGGATCTTCCGGCAAGCTTCACTTTCAAGAACAACCACTGCTCTGATCTTCAGGAGAACCTGGAAGAACATCTGACCCCACCCTAACTGGCTCTTTAAAGATTTCCTTTTCGCATCCGGACTTTTGTGCAACAAGCCAATGCAAGTAACCGTTTCCTTTACCAACGAATTTAGATGCGTATTTTAAGTCTTAGTGAATCTTATGGTGAATTTAAATTCCTGTGACGATTCCCCAGTTAGGGTGTGTTTAATTTTGAAGCTTAAGCATTTCCATCCCTCCTCTTTCCGTTCTCTCTTTCTTCTTTTTCTTTCTCTTCCTCCTTTCCTAGTTTTAACCTTTGTTTATTTTATTTTTGTGTTCTTTATTTCTTTGTTTGTTTATGTAGCTAGTTCTGTCAGGGTGTGAGCGAAACAGAAGGCGGAAGCCGGAGTACAGCTCGCTTGGGCTTTAATGCACGTGTGAGGGAGAGAGAGAGAGAGAGAGAGAGACACACGAGCGCACACACACACACACACAAGCACAAGCACACGGCAGTCCTACGGTTGAGAGAGATAGTCTGAGTAGCGCATTGGGAGAAGCGTGGCTGACCCGAGATGCACAGGGAGGGGAAGCGCAGCCGGTACGGGATTCTGGAGTCCGGATGAAACGGATGAGAGAAGTCCTGCATGAAAACCGGAATGCCAAAACATGTAGTACGGAAAGTCAAACATAAACAATAACGAACGGGGAGTGAATGTGAGTGAGGGGTTTATGTAGGAGTGGAGTGATGAGCTTCAGGTGTGCCTCTTTAAACCTGGAGCTTCAGAGAGAGTGGAGGCATGAGTGATGATGAGCTCCAGGTGTGCGTGGTTAAACCTGGAGCTCTATGGAGAGTGGAGGCATAGAGAACCACCAAAGGGGGCGTGGCAGGTGGATCCCTGACAAGTTCTATGTGTGTTTGTCTCTGAGTATGTTCACAAATGCAAAGTTCCTGCTACATCCGGTCTGAACTACATGCTTTTTTAATATAATTTACAGTATAAAGTAAAAGGGGGTTACATCTTTCTTGGCCAGGGAGATACCTCTTATATAGAATTATTATAAAATTATACTGTCTGTTTGCCAGACGAACAGACAAATAAGTGTAATGTTAATTCCATTACCGTCAATTCAACTTAACTTAAATATTTATAATTACTATAAATATTTACCTTTCTTTGTGAGCTAAATTCGCTACACTGGCAGGTGAAGAAGCCCCAGGGGATGGACCGCGAGGAGAAGTAGGAGAATAGGATGGAGAACCAGATTGAAAAGGGGCTGGAGAAGAGGGCCCAGAATTAGGTGCAGTATCAGTAACAGATGAGTCAGGACCCCCAGAGGGAGAATCAACAGAGGAGATCACCACAGGGTCAGTCCGAGTGCCCACATCCATGGAAGAGGGAGAGGTGTGGGAAGAAGATCAGTATCAGGAAGAACAGGGTAATCAGTAGGATTGACCAAATAGTTGTCCAAATCATCAAGTAAGCGACTGATTTGGAAGTAGTGATAGGGAGGTAAACAGGCTGTACCTGCGCCTTGTAGTCTTACAACGAGCTACAACACATGAGAAAAAAGAACAAAGCAAAGGTCAATGGATAGCCTGGTGGCAAATAAAGAGTGTAATGGTTAGTGATGTGAGTGTAATTGTCAGTGATGGGAGTGTGATGGTCAGTGATGAGTGTGATGGTTGGTGATGTGATTTTGATGGTCAGTGATGTGAGATGGTTAGTGATGTGAGTGTGATGGTCGGTGATGTGAGTGTAATGGTCAGTGATGTGATTGTGATGGTCAGAAAAAAATGCTCCAGATGTGATGCTCCAGAAAAAAAGAGAAATACTTCAGAAAGTAAAGGCTTAAAGAAACTGAGTATAATCTTCCTGCAGGAGACACATAGTGACGAGGGCAATGAGGTGGATTGGGGCTTGTGGTGGAAAGGAAGAAAAATCTTGAGTCATGGATCTAATATTAGTGCTGGAGTCGCCTTATTAAGTCACCCTGAATTGTATGGTATGTGACTTGTGTAAATAAAGTTTTGTAAAAGTCAAAAAAAGTCTCTCTTTCTCTCTCTTCTTCTTTTCCCTCTCTCTCCCTCTCACCCCCTCTCCCCTCTGCCTCCCTCTCTCCCTCTCTCTCTTTCTGTGTGCCTGCTGGGAGCAAGTGGGTGGAGCTTGAGTGAGTGGCGACCAGTGTTGTGCTAGATACAAAAAAATAGTAACTAGTTACAGTTACTAGTTACTTCATTCAAAAAGTAACTCAGTTACTTTGTTGAATATTTACACCAAAAAGTAATGCGTTACTTTTAAAAGTAACTTTTTAGTTACTTTTTTAAAGAACGTTCTTTAATGTTCCTATTAATGCCCTTTTATGCGTTATGTTCTAGACTCAAAACACAAAGTAATTTTTAAACACTATTTGATTTAAGTCAGAGCAGCACAAACTGAATATGTCACAAGGATTTCTGAAATAAATAACAAAACAACCTGAATAATAAATTCACAATCCAAAACTAAAGTGGCTTCTGCATCATAAAAGCTGTTGTGTTGAGCTCTTAAAAATGTTAAATTTTACAGCTTAAGTATGAAAACTATCAACAATGTAAAACAGAACACCGGGTTAGCTTCTAGCTTTTAGCTTCTAGTTTCGTCGAGGCATGGAGTTTCTGGAGGAGCTTCGACAGACTGGAGTTGCTGTTTATCACAGTAGATATGAGCTTCGAACCAGAAACACACAACTTACATTTGACTAAAAAGTTTTTGTCTTTATACTCAACTAAAGTGAAATAATGAGCATATTTCCACTTTGAGAAACTCGTCTTGCTCTCGCCTCGACTCGCCATTACTGCCACACAGACCTGAATAAACGGAGACACGCCCACAGTGCGTCTTCTTCATGTTTACAGTGGTTCATCCACCAATCCTACAATGCGTCTCTGCTGTACACAGGTTAGGCTGTGGTCTATACTTTAGGCGAAATTATTTCATTGAAAAAAGTAACGGGTAACGCGCCATACGGTAACGGTAATGGAGTTACTTTATTTTTAAAAGTAACGCGTTGCAGTATTAGTTACTGTCAAAAGTAATTTTGTTACAGTAACGCGTTAGTGCCCAACACTGGTGGCGACCGTGTGCGGTTGTGCTTTTTTCTTTCTCTTACTTCTTATACGCCTTTGCGTATTATTTCCTGTGTTTTGTTGTTGTTGTTGTTTTTTTGTTTGTGTTTATTTAAAAAATGGAAGCTAGACTAGACTTTGTTTGGTGTGTAGACTCGTGGCAAGATTGTGCAGGATGAGCTGTGAGGGTTTAACATGGCATCGTAAAGTGAAAGTGTTTTGTAAAGCGGGGGTAGAGGAGTGTGTTCTAGCAGTGGGAGATGTGGTCGGTGTTGTGTAAAACGAGGATAGAGGAGTGAGCTCTAGCAGTAGGAGATGTAGTGGGTCATAGTAGCATAGTGTCAGCTTCTAGGATGAACAACGCCGTTGGCTTTTTTTTTAAGCATGATTGTAAAGGCTAATGAAGTGATTCATACAAAAATAAAACTCAATGACTCCCTAATACCTGTATACCAGCCCGTCAAATAAAAAATAATAATTTCCCATTCCCTCCTTTTGTAAAAGATGAAAATCTGACAAAAGAGTTGTCTTTTTTTTTGCTAATTGGTCTCACCTATCGGGAAAATTGCTCTTGAGTGTAAATCACCGCTATTAAAACAAATTGCGTATTTCGGAAGACAGGTTTACATGGTTCTAAAAAAAAATGCAGATGCCCTGGATTTGTCTTTTAATATCAGAGTTGATGAATTTGATTACACTGTTCACGCAACATCTGAAATGAGCATGAAATGCTTTAGTTGTGGAAAAATGGGCCATCTTGTGTGTGCATGCCCTGAGATCCTGAATCGAAACACCGATGCTGGAAATCATTAACAGGCAAAACCTGTCGAGGCCATGCCGTAGAAGAGCCCGCTCTCGCCGCACCGCCCGGCTCTGAAACCGAGACAAACAAAACCCCCAGGGCTGCAGCCAAGGCCGGTATGAGCAGCACCCGCTGACAATGCAGCTTAACCTGCATTAGAAGAACTTGCAAACACAGCTGGAGACATTTTTGTACCTACAGATGTTCCAATGAACATTAATAAAATAGATAACAACGGAAAGTCCGATCCAGAGACAGAACCAGTTTAAAACTCCCCACCAAAAGAAAACAACTATGTTGCAGTAAAACAAATAAAAGAAAAAAGGCAAAGGTGAAGCTGAAAATGTAGTGTCTGATAACGATGGTGATTCATCAGATATTTCTCTGATGGCATGAGCGTCATAAATGATGTGAAAACGTAAATGAAAGAAGGCGCCTTTTGAGATAAGGAAGTTTACAGCCTCAGGAAAATTGTAAGTAAATTTAAAAGACAAAAGCGCTTCATTTACTCACTACCTTTTGGTCAGAAATTGATGAAGATCTTCTGCTAGTTCCAAATGATAGATCTGCCACTTAGCCTCACAAGAGCTGCCATTTCATTAATACCTAAGAAAGGCGACCTACAGAACATAAGCCACTGGATGCCAATCTCTTTATTATGTGCAGACTATAAAATACTGTCAAAAACAATTGCCACAAGACTGAGTAAAGTAATAAATCAAGTAATACATCCTGATCAAACATACTGCATACCCAATAGATCTATACTCGATAACATCTCACTAGTCAGGGACATCCTATAAGTCTCAAAGCTTACAGGCATCGATGTTGGTCTGGTTTCCTTAGATCAGGAAAAAATTTTGACCGTGTCGAACACCAATACCTACGGTAATTCTACACCTTAAAAGGATTTGGTTTCAGTCAGGGTTTTGTGAGTATGAGCCAGGCGATGTACTGTAACATTGAGAGTATATTAAAGATCAATGGTGGTTTAAGTGCTCCTTTTAAAGTTCAGAGAGGGGTTAGACAAGGATGTACAATGTCGGGAATGCTGTACTTTCTGGCCATGAAAAATTAAAATAAGAAAGAAACTAACTGGTCTCCAATTATCACAATGTAAACATTCTTTTCATCTTTCTGCATATGCTGATAATGTAGAAATTTTCATTTTTGAATTTGATCATGTCAAAAGACTAGAATACATTGTTAAGGATTTCAAGGCTATCTCTTCTGCAAAAGTCAACTGGAAAAGGAGTGAAGCATTGTTGATGGGAGAATGGAAGAAAGGTTATCCCATGCTACCAGGAGATCTAACATGGAAAAGAGGTGGCCTTAAATACCTTGGAGTGTTTCTAGGTAATGATGACTTCACTCAAATAAATTGGGAGACAGCACTTGAGAACATTAAAGGACGCTTACAGAAGTGTAAATGGCTTCTCCCTCAAATCTCATATCGAGGATGCACACTCATGACCAACAACCTGGCAGCATCCTGCATGTGGCATACACTCGCCTGCATGGACCCTCCAGCCGGACTTCTTTCGAAGATTCAGAGCGAGATCGTCAACTTCTTCTGGGACAATCTGCACTGGACCCCGCAAAGTGTTCTGTTCTTACAAAAGGATGAGGGGGTCAAGGACTCATTAACCTGGCCAGCAGAGGGGCAACATACCGCCTCCAGTTCGTTCAAAAGTTCCTGATAAACACCAAACATCTGACATGCTAGCCATTAGCTCAAACCATTCTACACAGAGTGGGTGGACTGGGACTTGATGCCACTCTGTTCTTAATGGATTGTATCTCTATGGACTTTACTAGAATTCCCTCTTTCTATCAGAGTCTTTTCAAAGTGTGGACTTTTTTTAAACACCAATGGGTGAGCATGGGGTCCTCCCGCTATTGGTTGCTAAAAGAACCAATCATCGCCACCGGCTTGCTCATCAGAGACAAACTTACTTGTAAAAAACATCTTCACTTTTAATTACAACATTATCTGTGTAAAGCTGCTTTGAGACAATGTTTATTGTTAAAAGCGCTATACAAATACAAATTAATTGAATTGAATTGAATTAAATCCTTGGAGCTCGGCTGGACGTTTCAGGAAATGACCTCCCTGGTCTTAAAGAGCTTCTTCTACCTAAACGTTTCGTTCAACTACACATCACCATCAACAAAACAGCCCCAGGCCTTAAAGACGCAGAGACTGTTTCATCACACTTGGGGACCAGATCGCTATGGTATATGAATAAGAAAAGGAGGAATAAGAAAATTCCTTAACAAAATGGCTGAAGCTCTGTTTTTAGTTTTAGATACACTAAAACAAAAATATACTTGTCAACTGATTAATTTTATTGTATGCAAAGCGGAACTCACCTGTACATCACCAGAAAAAAAAACAGAATGGAACGGAAAGCTGGACAGGAAAATGTACTCCTTTTTAAGAACATAAAAAAAGCCAGAATAAAATAATAAACTAATGAATACATTGAACATTTTGGTATTGAACGGTGTTGTAATGATGGACCGTGTTCGGTAACTAATGGTGAACTCACTTTTACACCAGTGCTGCAGTGATCATATTCCTACATCACACAATGTGCTGTTTTTTTTTGTGTTTTTTTTGTTGACTGTACTTGAGAACGTTTTTAAAGATTATTTTTAAAATCAAATCTCTCTCTCTCTCTCTCTCTCTCTCTCTCTCTCTCTCTTACTCTCTCATATGTGTAATGTGTAGAAACTGATAGTGTGAAGTGTGTGTCATTGTGTATCTGCAGATTGGAGTATTGTGGAGTATCAGATGTAGGCTGTGCTGCTCTCACTTCAGCTCTGAGATCAAACCCCTCACACCTAAGAGAACTGTACCTGTACAGGAATAAAGTAGGAGACTCAGGAGTGAAGTGTCTCTCTGCTGTACTGGAGAATCCTCACTGTAAACTGGAGATACTGGGGTAAGATCATCTCTCTGAGAGTCACATGACCTGCTCCTCAGTAACACACATTCTCTAATAGTGAGACTGAAGCAGAGCTTTTAGGTTCAGCATCAATGTTCTGAGAAGGAACTTTATAGTTTTCTTTTTTAGTTGTGTTTGTTAGTTTAAATTACTGTTGATTTAATTTTTATCTTTTTATAATCATGACTTCTTATTGACTTTTGTATTGTTTTAGTTTCTAATATTTAATAAATGTACAAAAGTGTTGATGTAAATGTGAATGTGATGAGGCAGAATAATGAAGAAAGAGAAGATGATCTAATATCTAACAAGCTACAAAAATCCCTCAGTGTAGAATTGAGCTGTTGTGACTTTTATTGCAGCTCAAAAGTCCAATTAAACCTGCAGCATTAAATCTGTATTTCCAGTAGATTGACACCTGAAAATACTGTCTGGAGCTGAAGAACCTACAGCTTCTTTTACTCCACATTCAGATTTCAAAGATCTCACTTTATATGTTTCTCCTTTTTTCTCTCTTGGTCTCTCTTGGATGTGAGTGTAATGGTCAGTGATAAGTGTGTGATGGTCAGTGATGTGAATGGTGAGGTTAGAGAAGAGAGTAAAAAGACCAGTAAGGGAAGTGACGAAGGAGATCAGGTGGTGGCTGTGGGATGTGAGGGAGCTCAGGCTTGTGAGATGGAGGAAGCCCTGACCGAGCAGCTGAGTGATTTATCTAAGCGTTCTCTTGAGAGCATCAGAGATGAGGAACAGTGGTCAGACACGTCTAAAAATGATCTTTACTCTTTTGAACAAATAAACTGATTTTTGTATTAGACTAAAGGAAAAGGAGGTGTTGAAGTAAGCGATTTTTTTCCACATCTAGAAATGTTTGTGTCTTCTGAGGAGAACTTGTTCGTGCTGAACCACATCACAGCAGAAACATCATTAAAAAAACTCTCAACAGCAATCAGAAAAGAAACCGAGTATAATCTTAATGCAGGAGACACATAGTGACGAGGGCAATGAGGTGGATTGGGGCTTGTGGTGGAAAGGAGGAAAAATCTTGGGTGATGGATCTAATATTAATGCTGGAGTTGCCTTTCTGTTCTCACCTAATGTTAAAGCACAAATCTTCTCAAAGGATGAGGTAGAAGCAGGTAGACTCTCATAGTGAGAGCTGAAATCAACCACTTCAATGTTTTGTTTGTAAATATTTATGTTCCCAACACAGGGTCAGAGAGGGTGAAGCTTTTCTCTAAGTTAGAAAGTGTTAGAGAAGAAATAGTTAAAAAGTTAAAAATAGTTTTTTCAAATATGGAAGTTTACCGGCTCAGGAAAATAGTAAGTAAACTTATATTCAATATAAAGGATATTGTCCAAAAAACTTTCTGCCAACCTCTAAAATGGAATTAATAGTGAAATGGCACATTTTAAAAGTAAAAGCAAAATTCGAAAACACAGAAATTACTTTTTTCAAAGGTTTACGCACCTAGAAAGGGGCAGAAATAATCCTCTTTCACAGAAAATGATAAACTGGATAGGAATCACTTTGAACCACATATTGTTTCTCAAAAGCTGATCAGAACTTTTGATTTGTTTGACATTTGGAGGAACATGAATGCTAAGATCAGGCAGTAAACATGGCCCACAGCAGCGATAATGTTTTATCTATGGCAAGACTCGAAAGATTCTATGTGATTTGTTTTTCAAGCAAACCCGTTTTAAAACTGTAAAATCATTCCAGTCGTTTTTTCTGATCATAGCTCTGTTATTTGTCACGTTTCTGTTAATGCTGTGAAATCACAAAGTGCTTACTGGCACTTTAACACATCATTGTTTAGCGACAACAATTTTGTTTAACTGTTTATTATGTTTTGGAACAATTTTAAAAAACAAAAACATTTGTATTGCTCCTTACAACAATAGTGGGATTGTGGCAAAGTATATATCCAACAATTGTGTAAAGAGTATACTCTCAATGTTAATAAGGAAATAGCCAACGCAATTGGAACACTAGAAAATGAAATAGAGCACTTATTAAATACCTGATCTACCAGGAATGAAGATCAACGTCATATTCTAAAATCCAACATAAGCAGGTCTTGCTGATTTGTTGGACATCAAAGCACAAGGGGCATTGATTCCCTCACATTTTCAAAGCATCTTGAAAATGGATGCACCGTCCCAGTCCTTTTTTAATCTAGAAAGGAAAAATGCTCAAAAGCGATTCATTCACTCACTATGCTCAGCCACAGGCCGAGAACTTACAGAATCCAATGCGATACACAAGAGAGCAGTAACATTTTACAAAGATCTATACAAATGTGAGCTAGATGATAAAGTGGTTAAAATAAACGAAGATGCAAACATAAACCTCGCACAAATTATATCATTTACATTTGCAGCATTTATAGGACGCCCTTATCCAGAGTGACATACAAAAGTGCTTAGAGTCTCTAGTAATGAATAAATCAACACTGGTATGCAAGATTACAAACTTAATATAAATATAACCCTAGAATTCTAAAAACTTGGAAAGTGCTAATTTAAGTGTTTCAGAAAGAGGTAGGTCTTTAGTCGTCACTTGAAGATAGTCAGCGACTCCGCTATACAGACATCTAGGAGAAGTTCATTCCACCAACTTGGTCCCAGAACAGAGTAAACCTTAAAGTGTACTTACCTCTCATTCTGAGAGAAGGTGGTACCAGTCGAGCAGTGCTGGAGGATCTCAGACAGTGTGGTGCAGTGCGAGATGTGATGAGGTCACTGTGGAAAGATGGTGCTGGTCCATTTTTGTCCTTGTAGGCAAGCATCGGTGTTTTAAATCTGATAAGTGAAGCTACTGAAAGGCCAGTGAAGGGAGCGCAGCAGTGGGGTGATGTGGGAGAACTTGGGCTGATTGAAAACAAGCCATGCAGCTGCGTTTTTGGATCATTTGCAGTGGACAGATAGTGTTCAGGGGAAGAACTGCCTGCAGAGAGTTGCAGTAGTCCAGTCTTGAAATCACAAGAGACTGAACAAGCACCTGGGCAGCCTGTGTCAACAGAAATTGTCGAATCCTTCGTATGTTGCTGGGGTTGAGTTTTAGTTGGTGAGCACTCATCCATAAAGATATGTCTGTCAAGCATGCCGCGATCCGAGCGGAAGCTGTGGTATCTGATGGAGGGAAAGAAAAGATTAGTTGAGTGTCATCTGCATATCAGTGATAAGAAAACTCATGTGAAGATATGACTTCACCAATGAAGCGGGTATAGAGAGAGAAAAGGAGGGGACCAAGTACAGAGCCTTGTGGGAAACCAGTGTTGAGTTTGCATGGGGCAGATGTGGATCCCCTCCATGTTACCTGCTATGAACGACCTTCCAGGTAGAAAGCAAACCATTCCCATGCTGTTCCGCGGATACCGAGGCTCTTGAGGGTTGACAAAAGTGTCTTGTGGTTGACTGTGTCAAATGCTGCTGCAAGTTCCAGCAAGATAAGTACAGATAACAGCTTGGCTGACCGAGCAGCATGCAGTTTCTCAGAAACAGCCAAAAGGGCCGTCTCTGTGGAATGTGCCGATTTGAACCCAGACTGGTTCGGTTCATGGAGGTTGTTCTGTGAGAGATAGACAGACAGTTGATTAAAAACAGTGCATTCCAGAGATTTAGGTGTAGTTGTGTTGTCATTGTTAGAAAGGAAGGGAAGGTCCGGCAGATTTCCTTAATCTTCTCATCATAGAAGGAGGCAAAATCATTAGCAGTCAGGATGGAGGATGGAGCAGATGTGGCAGGGGAGTTAAGTAGTGAAGAGATGATGTTGTGGAGCATACGAGGATTGCGTGCAAAGGCCTTGAGCATTCCCTTGTAGAAGGCAGTTTTAGAAGAAGTCACATCTGAAGAAAATGTCGTCAGAAGTGCACGGTAAGATGTGAGGTCTACATCGAGTTGTGATTTTTTTCCACTTCCTCTCTGCTGATCTGAGCTCTCGTCGATTGCTGTGCAAAACTTCTGACAGCCAGGGTGTGGGAGTGTGTGTAGTCAAGGGGCAAAGGAGTTCCATGGTTGAGGAAAGAGATGAGAGAAAGGAGTCAGTAGCAACATCCAAGGGTAGAGAGGAAAAGAAGTCAGGGTCAGGAAGAGATGAAAGAGTACAGGAAGCTACAGAGGAGGAAGAGATGGAGTGAAGGTTAGGACGGATAAGAGAGACATGTAAATTGTTTTTCACTAGACTAGGAAGAGAGATTGAAAATGAAACCAGGTGATGATCAGAGATTGGAAGTGAAGTGGCAGTCATGTCTGTAGCTGGGGTAGCATGGGTGAAGACCAGGTCCAGAACATTTCCTCCCTTGTGTGTTGGAGGGCAGTTGTTAAGGTAAGGTAAGGTAAGGTAAGATAAGATAAGATAAGATAAGATAAGATAAGATAAGATAAGATAAGATAAGATAAACCTTTTATTCGTCCCACAGTGGAGAAATTTCTTTGTTATAGCAGCAAAGGACAGAAAAAAAAATAAATGCAAATATATAAAAAGAATATACACATACTATAATATACAGTATCTACACTAAATATATATTTTATATACATTTATATACATTAAATGTCAAGGAGAAGGTATTCAGAAAATTCAAGAGGCAAGATGACTGAAGTTTGTCGGATGGGAGGTTGAAGTCACCAAGAACTGTCAGAGGGGTGCTGTCAGAAGTGAAAATACTGAGGAGTGTGTCCATCTCTTTTAGGAAGTTTCGAGGGGACCAGGAGGGCGGTAGATGACAATGATGAAGAGGTTGATTGAAGAGTTAACTGAAACTGCATGGAAGTCAAAAGAAGACATGGTTAGATGAGACAAAGGGAGAGGTGTGAAACAGTAACAGTAAACCTGTACCACCACCTCTACAGGTTTCTCTTGGTGAGTGAGAGAAAGCATAGGCAGATAACAGAGCAGCTGGTGTAGCAGTGTTCTGTGGGGATATCCAGGCCTCAGTAAGTGCCAGAAAGGTGTAGTGGGAAGCTAAGGCTGTGATAAAGTCAGCTTTCCTTACAGCAGACTGGCAATTCCAGATTCCACCTACCACCACTGTTTGACATTGAGACAACAGATGAGGGTAGGTGAGGTTACTGGCAATGTGACTTCTGTTCTGCAGATGGGAATTACTGTATATGTAAGAGATGCCTACAAAGATGGATTTAAGGCACATGACTGATCTTCCAATTTGAGATCAATGTATTCACATCTCAAGTTAGACTGAAACCTGACAGAACTAATAAGCACAGACCAACACTCTAGAATCAACTGAGTTAAGTCGATATACAAAGTTAGAATCCTACTTTAACAAAAGAGAGTAGATTCACAATAGAGTTAAAGCACACTGAAGATATCACTAACAGAACTACATACAGCACTAATAATGGACAATGGGAAATTTTCAGGCATAGACGGACGAAATAAAAATTTTACAAAACATTTTGGTCAGAATTTGGTGAAGATCTTCTGCTAGTTCTAAATAGTAAGTAAGTTTCTTTCGGCTTCTCCCGTTAGGGGTCACCACAGCAGGTCCTCCGCACGTTTGATTTGGCACATGTTTTTACGCTGGATGCCCTTCCTAACACAACCCTCCCCAATTTATCCAGGCTTGGGACCTGCACTGAGAGTGGCTGGGGATGGTCCCCTGACCCGGGAATCGAACCCGGGTTGCAGCGGTGGGAGCGCTGCGTCTTAACCACTAGACCACCAGGGGACTTCTGTTAGTTCTAAATGATAGCTCAAAAAAGGCACTCTGCCACTTAGCCTAAGGACAGCTGTCATTTCAATAATACCCAAGAAAGGCGACCTCCAGAAGATAAGCAACTGGAGGCCAATCTCTTTATTATGTGCAGACTATAAAATACTGTCAAAAACAATTGCCACAAGACTGAGTAAAGTAATAAATTAATTAATACATCCTGATCAAACATACTGCATATCCAATAGATCAATACTCGACAACATTTCACTAGTCAGAGACATCTTAGAAGTCTCAAATCTATCAGGCATCGATGTTGGTCTGGTTTCCTTAGATTAGGAAAAAGCTTTTGACCCCGTCGAACACCAATACCTACGGCACACTTTAGAAGCTTTTGGTTTCAGTCAGAGTTTTGTGAGTATTATCCAGGCTATGCACTGTAACAATGAAAGTATACTAAAAATCAATACAGCAGGACATAAGCTCCAGAACTGCATTTGTGGTTGGACAAAGGTTACTTCCACCCAAGGCCCAAAAATACACTAGGGCAAAATAGGGTGCCTAAAGAAGGTTCAACAGGGAAGCTGCATCAACAGCTACTTTCACCCCTGCCCTAGACGAGGAACAACATGGCACAAGAGGGCAACCTGATCCCAACCCATCACGGCCAACAGCAGAGAAGAAGATTAAGGGGTGAAGGCCATTAGTCAAGCGACCAAAGGCTTGCAACAAGATGATGTGGAAGGAGGCCAACACTGATCTCTGCAACATACTGGAAGGGATCAGAGGCACAGCCATGAAAAAGTTGGAAAGGATGGGCGATCTTATCTATACCTACAGGGTGGAACGATTTGGAGTCGTCGAATACAAACAAGCTACTTCTTCAATCCCCACCAAATCTAGAAGGCAGACCGAGATAGATGAGGAGAAGGAGGGTATAAACCTGTTGCAGAAAGAGATTCAGGGCAGGCTTACAACACCTGAGGAGAGCTGAAAACCACCCGAAGAAGCGCAGAAGGCAGGAGCAAACAAGATCACGCTTCTACAAAGTTCCCTTCAAGAGTATTTTCACAAAGGAGAAGAGCGGAAGTCTCTCAGTGTCGAAGGCCGACATGGAAGAACATCTGAAAAACTCCTACACAGATACCCTTGAATAAGTTACACTTCCACATTTATGCCACCAGTCAACCCACCAGAGCATGAGCTGGATACCAGGAGTGAGGTAGAACAAACCGTACGTAGAGCAAGGGTCGTGTTGTCTCCAGGCCCCAATGGAGTTAGATACAAGCTCTACAAAAACGCTCCAGCTGTCCTGCGATTCCTCTGGAAACTGATGAGAGTTGTGTGGCAAAAGAAGAAAATACCAACATCCTGGCGGAGAGAGGGAGGGATCCTGATCCCCAAGGAAAAGGACTTGGCAGAGATTGGGCAGTTCCGACAGCTTTCTGAACGTGGAGGGAAAAATCTTCTTTAGCGTTGTCGCTCACAGACTGGCAGGATATTTGCAAAGAAACAACTTGATTGACACGTCAATCCAGTTCTCCGGTTGTGTACCACACGTTAGAGTCATCTGGCATCAGATCCAGGTCGCCAAAAAGGAGGGACCAGATCTTTTCGTGGTGTTCCTGGATCTCGCAAATGCCTTTGCCTCAGTCCCTCACAACCTCATGCGGACAGCTTTTGACTACTTTAGAGACCCAGCAGCTCTCACAACCCTTATTAAGGCCTACTTCAAGGACATCCAACTCTGTGTGACAACAGCAGAGTACACAACAACTTGGCAACACCTGGAAGTGGGATTTATGGCCGGCTGCATCATCTCCCCACTGGCCTTCACCCTGGCAATTGAGGTCATCATTTGGCCCTCAAGATGGACAGTTGGTGGACAGCAAATAAGACCTGGGCTGAGGCTGCCACCAGTCAGAGCATGGATGACCTCACAACTCTCACCACGACCAAGGTTTGCATTGTATGGCTATTAAGTATGCTCCAGGAAACATTGAGGGGGTTTGCATGAAAATCAAGCCAAGCAAGTCCTAAAGCATCTTCATCATCAAGGGGAAGCTGTGAGACCCCCAGTTCCAGATCGGCGAGGAACCTATCCCAACTGTCTTTGAGAAACCAGTAAAGAGCCTAGGTTGTTGGTATGATGCCTTAATTAAAGACAAAGAGCAAGTAGAGCAGCTTAGGAAGGAGGTAGCCAGGGGCCAGGAGAACATCGACAGAACCCTGCTTCATGGCAAGCTGAAGCTCTGGTGCATGCAGTATGGACTACTTCCACCTCTCCTGTGGCCACTAACCCTTGATGAAGTCCTGTTCTCAAAGGCGGAAAAGCTGGGGAGACTGGTCAGCTCATACGTAACGAAGTGGCTTGGCCTTCCCAGGTGCCTCAGCAGTATTAGACTTAACGGCAACGGGATGCTACACCTGCCCATTGCCAGTCTGGTAGAGGAGTACAAGTGTGCCAAAGTCAAACTGGAGATGATGCTACTAGATTCGAACGATCCATTTGTAGCCCAAGCCGCCCCCATCTTGGCCACCGGGAGGAAGTGGACCCCATTGGCTACAACTGAGCAGGCAAAGGCAGCACTCAGACACAAGGATATTGTGGGCTGAGTGCAGCAGGGGAGGAGTGGTCTTGGACTTGGGGCCAGTACACCAGTGGGGAGCAAGGCCTCTCCATCTCACAGACGCCAGATGGTGGTTCAGGAGGTGTGTTGGGAGGAGGAATCAAGAAGGTACACCCAAGCTGTGGCACAGGCAGAGCAAGGGCAGTGGATGGCATGGGAAGGAGTGAAGAAGAGGAAGATCTCCTTGAAAGAGCTGTGGGAAATGGAGAGGGCGAGCTTTACCATCACGGCTGCCTACGATGTCCTGCCTTCTCCTGCAAACCTAAGCCAATGGTATGCCGAGGACCCCACGTGCCCACTATGCCCAAGTCTAGCAACACTGAAGATGCAAGACCAGTCTCACCCAAGGCCATTACACCTGGCGGCACAACCAGGTGCTGAAGTGTCTTGCTGCAGTGTTGGAAAGTCGACAGACAAGTGTGAATGCCCTTCCTTCCCCATCATCCCAGTGGCAGCCAAAACCATTTGTTCAAAAGGGTGAGGGTCAAGCCAACCTCACCACCATAAGATCAGACTCTGGTCAGCTGGGTGAGTGTAATGGTCAGTGATGTGAGTGTAATGGTCAGTGATGTGAGGGTGATGGTCAGTGATTGTGATGGTCAGTGATAATTGTATGATGGTCAGTGATGTGAATGGTAAAGTTAGAGAAGAAAGTGAAAAGACCAGTAAGGGAAGTAAAGAAGGAGATCAGGTGGTGTTTGTGGGAGCTAAGGGAGCTCAGGCTTGTGAGGTGGAGGAAGCCCTGACCAAGCAGCTGAGCTATTTATCTCAGCGTTCTCTTGAGAGCATCAGAGATGAGGAACAGTGTTCAGACTTGTCTGAAAAGGATCTTTACTCTGTCGAACAAATAAACAGATATTTGGATGAGACTAAAGGAAAAGGAGTTGAATTAAGGGATTTCTTTCCAAATCTAGAAAAGTTTGTGTCTTTTGAGGAAAACATGTTCCACAGCAGAAACCATACCACAGCAGAAACATCTTCATTAAAAAAAACGCACACACATACTCACACGCACACATTCTCTCTCTCTCTCTCTCTCTCTCTCTCTCTCTCTCTCTCTCTCTTATTCACTCTAAAACATTTATCTGAATTCTCTCATTTACAAAATCTGTTGTTTATATTTCTGCCATCATCCATTTACACCACTCATTTCAAAACACACAAAATATATGTAATGTGTAGAAACTGAAAGAGTGAATTGTGTCATTGTGTATCTGCAGGTTGTGTGATTGTGGAGTATTAGATGAAGGCTGTGCTGCTCTCGCTTCAGCTCTGAGATCAAACCCCTCACACCTGAGAGATCTGAATCTGTCTGGGAATAAAGTAGGAGACTCAGGAGTGAAGTGTCTCTCTGCTGTACTGGAGAATCCTCACTGTAAACTGGAGATACTGAGGTAAGATCATCTCTCTGAGAGTCACATGACCTGCTCCCCAGTAACACACATTCTCTGATAGTGAGACTGAAGCAGAGCTTTTAGGTTCAGCATCAATGTTCTGAGGAGGAACTTTATAGTTTTATTTTATTTTAGTTTTGTTTGTGTTATCTTTTTATAATCATGAATTTTTATTTACTTTTGTATTGTTTTAGTTTCTAATATCTAATAAATGTACAAAATTGTTAATATAAATGTGAATGTGACGAGGCAGAATAATGAAGAAAGAGAAGATCTAATATCTAACAAGCTACAAAAATCCCTTAGTGTAGAATTGAGCTGTTGTGACTTTTATTGCAGCTCAAAAGTCCAATTAAACCTGCAGCATTAAATCTGTATTTCCAGTAGATTAACACCTGAGAATACTGTCTGGAGCTGAAGAACCTACAGCTTCTTTTACTCCACATTCAGATTTCAAAGATTTTTTTTTACGTTTCTCAAGTTTTCTCTCTTAGTCAGTGATGTGATTGTAATCGTCAGTGATGTGAATGTGAATGTGTTGTGAGTGTGATGTGAGTGTGATGTGAGTGTGATGGTTAGTGATGTGATTGTGATGGTTAGTGATGTGAGTGTAATGGTCATTGATTTAAGTGTGACGGTCAGTGGTGTGAGGATGATGGCAAGTGATGTGAGCGTTATGGTCAGTGATGAGTGTGAGGGTCAGTGATGTGAGTATGATGGTCACTGATGTGAATGGTAAAGTTAGAGAAGAGAGTAAAAAGACCAGTAAGAAAAGTGAAGAAGGAGATCAGGTGGAGGCTGTGGGAGCTAAGGGAGCTCAGGCTTGTGAGGTGGAGGAAGCCCTGACCGAGCAGCTGAGATATTTATCTTAGTGTTCTCTTGAAAACATCAGAAATGAGGAACAGTGGTCAGACACGTCTGGAAAGGATCTTTACTCTGTCGAACAAATAATTAAATAATGCATTATTATTATTATTTTTATTATTATTATTATTATTATTATTATACTGGTTTCTTCCCTCAGTTCTCCTGCAAAACAGGTCATGCTGTCAAATGTCCTTCCTTCTATCAGTGATGAGACAATTGTGAAAGAGCTGTCTTGGTACAGGTGAACCGTCTCCCCAATTAAGAAAATCACCCTCAGCTGTAAATTCCCACTAGTTTAACACTTGGTGTCTTTTCGGTGGATAGTTTTTATGGTTCTGAATGAAGGTGTTGAGGAACTAAATGTGGTCTTTAAGTTCAGGATTTATGGGTTTGACTATAACATCTTTGTTTACACCGATACAGTAATAAAATGTTTTAAATGTGGTCGGTTAGGGCATCTTGTGCCCGAAAGCGTGACCCTGGTGTCTCCACCAACCGGGGCAGGAAGCAGCTGAACCTGCTGGAGTCGTTCCTCCTGTGGCTTCAGCTCGACCTGCTGCTGAAAGCCCCATAACTGCACCTGGGACTAGGGAGCGTGAGCCCCAAGCTCAAACTGTAGACCAGAGCTCCACTAACGACATAACCACCCCAGAGATGCCCTGCTTGGCCGAACCAGACCAGGAGAAGCCACGCTCAGCTGAACTGGACCAGGAGAAGCACTGCTCGGCTAAACCGGGCCTGGAGAGGCAAAGAAGCCGAAAAAAAGGAAAAAAAAAGCAGGCAAAGAAAGACATGAAGGTTGAAGGAACCTGAATCAGACAGTATAGATGCAATGTCTGATTCAGTTTTTTAACTAGACTCTCAAGAGGAACCGTAGAACATATTATATAGCGCTGAGGACATTAAAGAATTTTCAAGAACCATCAAGTGGAAAAAGAACATATTAGTCGAGAAGTTTTCCCGGACCGCAAATAGTTTGTCAACGATATAAAGCACTTCAGAAGATAAGGAGTTTTACCGATCAGAAAATGTTTAGAAATAAAAATATCTGATAACAAAGGTCAATAGGGAGAACTCTGATGAAGACTGATAGTGTGTGGTGTGAAATGTTTAGGGTTTTTTTTAGCATTTGTTTATTTTACATTTATTTCATTTTTTTAATGAACAGGATTCAAGTTGCGAGTCTTAATATAAATGGATTTGGGGATATGGAAAGAAAGCAAAGCTTTACGAGCTTTAGGACAGAAACATGTTAATTGTTCGAAGATGGCGGCCTCTCTGGATCCAAAAATGGTGCTTTCACCATATTTAGCACCACCCTTCACAATACATGGACACCAGAGTCAGCTGTGTTCATGTGTACGACACTGCTACGGTACAGGCATCATGCAACCAACAATCTGCATGATGATCTTATCAACAACCTTCGCAACCTCGGCTTGCTGCGACCTCGGCCACAAAGACCAGGCCCCCCAGACCTCGGTGTTACCTGATGCCGGTGGCCGGGAGAGGAGACGTCGAAAGCGCTGTTCGAGGAAGCGGAAGCGCGGCAAGTGTCCGTGCTAGGCTAAATGCTAACCCTAGCCGGCCAGCTCTCCCATCCATTTTTCTTTCCATCGTCTGCTTCCTGGATAATAAACTGGACTACATCCGACTCCAGCAAACCACGCGGCGAGAGTTTAAAGACTGTTGTGTCTTTGTTTTTACGGAGACGTGGCTCAGCAACAGAGTTCCGGAAGCCGCCATCCAGCTAGACGTGCTAACCATGTTTCGAGCCGACAGAAACGCAGCTCTGTGCGGTAAGACTCGCGGTGGTGGCGTGTGTGTTTATATCAACACGGAATGGTGTAAGAACTCTGTGCTTGTTTCATGCTACTGCTCATCGCTAGTGGAGTTTGTGACTGTTCGATGCAGACCTTTTTATTTACCACGGGAATTCACAACTGTATTTATCGTCGGAGTGTACATTTCTCCCAGTGCTAATGCTAAGGAGGCACTGTGTGTACTCTACGGCGCTATTAGCACCCTGCAGAATGCTCACCCCCACGGATTGTTTATTATCGCTGGAGATTTCAACCATGCGAATCTCAAGACTGTGCTTCCTAAACTCCATGTGGACTCGCATGTGGACTTTGCAACAAAAGGTGCGAACACACTGGATCATGTTTACACAAACATCCCCCTGCGCGGATCGTGCGTAGCCCCGCCCCCATCTCGGATACTCAGACCACTGCTCTGCTATGTTAATTCCAGCATACAGACCGCTCATCAGACGCTCTAAACCGGTTCTGAAACAGGTGAAAACCTGGCCAGAAGGAGCTACGTCTGCTCTTCAGGACTGTTTTGAGTGCACTGACTGGGACATGTTTAGAGAGGCTGCAACCAACGGCGATTCCATCAACTTGGAGGCGTACACATCATCAGTGACCAGCTACATCAGCAAGTGCGTTGATGATGTGACCATCTCCAAGACCATCACTACACGCTCCAACCAGAAACCGTGGATGACTGCAAATGTGCGTGCGCTGCTAAAACAAAGGGACTCTGCCTTCAGACAAGGAGGCCTTAAAAACAGCAAGGGCCAAACTGTCTCGTGCCATCAGAGAGGCGAAGCGGGCACACGCGAAGAAAATCCACAACCACTTCCAGGACAGTGGAGACCTATCGCATGTGGCAGGGTATCCAGGCGATCACGAATTACAAGACCACATCACCTGCTTGTGACTGTGACCCCTCCCTCCCAGATGCACTGAACGACTTCTACGCCCGATTCAAGGTGCAGAACAACGTGGTGGCGAGGAAGACCATTCCTCCTTCCACTGACCAGGTGCTCTGTCTAACCACAGCTGAAGTAAGGAAAACTCTATGCAGAGTTAACCCATGGAAGTCTGCTGGACCAGACAACATTCCTGGCAGAGTGCTCAGGGAATGTGCAGAACAGCTAGCAGATGTCCTCACTGACATCTTCAACATCTCCCTGAGCAGCAACGTTGTTCCCACGTGCCTCAAGACAACGACCATTGTTTCCGTGCTAAAGAAATCTACTGTCTCCTGCCTCAATGACTATCATCCCGTCGTGCTCACACCCATCGTGATGAAGTGCTTTGAGAGGCTCGTCATGAGGCACATTAAGACACAGTTTCCACCATCCCTGGACCCCATGCAGTTTGCGTATCGTCCAAACCATTCCACGGACGAAGCTATCTCCACAACCCTCCATCTGGCCTTCACCCACCTGAATAACAAGGACTCGTATGTACGAATGCTGTTCATTGACTTCAGCTCAGCATTCAACACAATCATTCCTCAGCACCTGATCGAGAAGTTGAAGCTTCTGTGCCTGAACACCCCCCTTTGTACCTGGATCCTGGACTTCCTGACTGGGAGACCTCAGTCAGTTAGGGTCCCGAACAGCATCTCCAGCACCACCACACTGAGCACTGGGGCCCCCCAGGGCTGTGTGCTCAGCCCACTGCTGTTCACCTTGCTGACTCACGACTGTGTAGCAATGCACAGCTCAAACCACATTATCAAGTTCGCTGATGACACGACCGTGGTGGGTCTAATCAGCAAGAACGACGAGTCAGCATACAGAGATTAGGTGCAACAGTTAGCTGCCTGGTGTGGAGCAAACAACCTGTCTCTGAACGTGAACAAAACGAAAGAGATGGTTGTGGACTTCAGGAGAGCACAGAGCGACCAATCTCCACTGATTATTGATGGATCCTCAGTGGAGATCGTCAAGAGCACCGAATTCCTTGGTGTTCATCTGGCAGACAACCTCACCTGGTCACTTAACACCAGCTTAATCACCAAGAAAGCCGAGCAGCGTCTCTACTTTCTGAGAAGGCTAAGGAAAACCCACCTTCCTCCCCCCATCCTGTCCATGTTCTACAGAGGGACCATTGAGAGCATCCTGAGCAGCTGCATCGCTGCCTGGTTTGGGAACTGCTCTGTCTCGGACCGCAAGTCCCCACAGAGGATAGTGAGGACAGCTGAGAAGATCTTTGGAGTCTCTCTCCCCTCTATCATGGACATTTACACTACACGCTGCAACCCGCAAAGCACACAGCATTGTGGACGATCACACACACCCGTCACACACACTTTTCACACTCCTACCATCAGGAAAATGGTTTCGAAGCATTCGGGCCACCACAACAAGACTATGCAACAGTTTCTTTCCACAAGCCATCAGGCTACTTAATACACAGAAATGAAATGGAACTCTCTCTCTCTCACACACACACACACACACACACACACACACTCACTCAAATGTGTGTAACGAACTGTAACATTTTTCCTGGACTTAACACTAACACACACTCATCACTCATCTCAATCCATTCCACCACCATTCATTTATTTATTATTTATTGTTCTCAATTGTACCATATTCTTAACTGTTGTTTTTTGCACATTTATCATTTTCATTGTATTATACTGTTTACATGCTGTTTTTTTGCACCTTCGACTGCTGCTGTATTTTGTGCAATATATTGTACTGTTTATACTCACTTCTGGGATATAGTTTTTAGTTTGTATATTTTTTACAGTCTTCTCCTACAGTACTGTATAATCAAGTATACAGTAGGTTTACTGGTCGGCGCTATATTGGGTTTTGTGTCTTGTCTTGTGTCGTCTGTCTGCTCTGTTTGCACTAGGTTGTACTCGATGCACTCGATGCTTGTTTTGTTTGTTGTTGTTTAGTGTAGCACCAAGGTTCTGGAGAAACATTGTCTCGTTTTTTACTGTGTACTGTGTACCTCTGTGTATAGTAGAAATGAGAATAAAAGCCTCTTGACTTGGCTTAATGTTGTTATGCTAAAGAAAACCCACAGCGACAGCACTAATGCTGCTGATGGGGTGAAGGAATCGGACGGGTTGGTGATTTTAAGCCGTAATACTTCACTTAGTGGTGGTGTTGCCCTGCTTTTTATTCACAATTTTATTCCTGTTTCTTACACTGTAGAAATGTTTTTTTTAAACTGAAAGCTTTTAAAAGTGAATGTCTTTTATGAGAATTAGCTTCTTGGTTTTATCTGTGTGTACGCTCCCACCATTACAGTGGAGATAATTTTTTGGAGAAAGTTTTTGGACTAACTCAACAATGTAGTTTTAAAATGCAGCACTGCAGAGTTTTTAATTTTGGGAGGTGACTTTACAGAAATCATGCAGAACCTCATATAGCTTCCCCTGTGGGAGATGGTGGAGGCCCACGGTCTCTGTGACATATGGAGACATTTTTATAAAAAAAAGAGACAGTACACATGGGCCCACAGCATAGACAACACGCTGGAGAGATTAGATATATTTTTTGGTTATAAGCATCAACTGACTTATTTTACAAAGTGCTTTATTTTTTTAGTAGGCATCTCAGATCACTGTATGGTTCAGTGTATTATCAGTAAAAAAGAATGTTAAACCTAAAAGTGCCCACTGGCATTTTAACACCGCACTTTTAGAAGTATTTGCTCATTTTAGAGAGTCTTTTTTTTATGGAATTGTTTTAAACTGGAGAAGGCAGCTTTTAACTCCCTACAGCAGTGGTGAGATGTGACAAAAGTGCAAATAAAGAAATTCTGTCAACAGTACACTCTTAATGTCACAAGAGACATTGCCAGATCTCTAAAAGCTCTTGAGATAGAAATAGTGGAACTCCAGCATTTGGAGGCCACAGGAAATCGAGGGCACATTGAAGCCTTCAAAAGTAAAAAAGCAAAAATGAATGACCTGCTGAACATTACAGCACAGGGGGCACTGGTCCACTCAAGGTTTAATAGCGTCACTGAGATGGATGCTCCTTCTAAGTTCTTCTTCAGTTTATAACAAAAGAATACACAGAAAAGATTCATGCATGCTGTGCAAACAGAATCAGAGCCTGCTGAAATTCGTCAGCAAACAGTCAGCTTCTACTCGAAGCTGTATTGCAGTTAGAGGTCAGGAGCACAGTCAATGGAGGAGAGATTCCTTAAGGACCTGACAAAGCTCACAGAGTCAGTGGCCAAGGAGTTGGACACTGTCTGAGCTTCAGGAGGCTCTCCAGGGCATGGAGAACAGGCGGGTGCGAGTTATAGATGGTCTTCCTGTGGAGTTTTTCAAGGCATTCTGGGCAGTAATAGGTAAGGATGTGCTTGAGGTCCTACAGGACAGTGTCTGAGGTGGTCAGCTACCAATGAGCTGCAGGAGAGCCATCCTGACCCAGCTGCCAAAAAAGGTAGACCTGACTTACCTGAAGAACTGGCACCCAGTGTCACTACTGTACACTGACTGCAAACTGCTGTCAAAAGCATTAGCATTGAAACAGACGTACTGTGTACCTGGCAGGTCGATATATGACAACATATACCGAATTCGTGACATTTTGGACGTCTCCAGGCTGTTGGTCTTAATAACTGATCTGATTTTCCTAGACTAGGAAAAGGCTTTTGACCGAGTGTACTTACGGTCAACGTTTTTTTATGTGCTTCTTTTAGAGTGTACAGAGGGATCAGGCAGGGATGTTCCCTCTCAGGTATGTTATACTCTTTGGCAATTGAACCTCTTTTAAACGAGTTAAGGAGTCATATCATAGTTTTAATATTTAAAATGCTAATGCCCCCATATGCTTGTCAACTTTTGTAGATGATTTGGTACTCATGATAAACACAGATGATGCGACGGTCTAACTGCCATTTTAAAGGACTTTCAGATTTTATCTCCTGCCAAGGTCAGCTGGGGTAAAAGTAAAACAATTTTAGTTAAGGAGTGGGGAGGTTGGCAACCTTCACTGCTAGGTGGCTTAGCATGGTTAAGATGTGGTTGTTAATACTTGGGTGTCTGCCTGGGGAGCAATGAAATTTTACATTAAAATTGGGAGGGTTCCGTAGAGCATGTTAAAGGCAGACTGGAAATGGTTAGTCCCAAAGATGTCCTACAGGGGGAAAATGCTGGTCATCAACAACCTTGCTGCATCATCTATCTGGCACAATCTAGATAGCTTTGATCCTCCACCAAACCTGCTGGCGAACATCCAGGCCCTGCTGGTGGATTTCTTCCTGGACAACCTACACTGGATTCCTCAGAGTGTTCTCCATCTGCCGAAAGAAGAAGGAGTGGTTTAGTGTCGAGGGAAGCTGCTCTACAGAGTGTGTGTTAAGGTTTTGAATAAGACAAAGCTGAGTTTAAGGGTGGACAACCAATGGAGAAGTGTTTTGGGTTTTAATGCTGATATTAAACCAGAGTGGAGGACACTGTACAAATAACCGTTACCAAAAAAACCCCAA
This sequence comes from Silurus asotus, assembly GCA_024362625.1. NCBI lineage: Eukaryota > Metazoa > Chordata > Actinopteri > Siluriformes > Siluridae > Silurus > Silurus asotus. Next base: position 41,203 of record MU528714.1, read on the forward strand.
CCTCTTTTATTTCTGTTTTAAACCCTGATATTACACCTGACTGTCCTTTTTGTTCATAGAGAAAAACAGTTTTTCATGCTTTTATTCACTGCTCCACGTCGCAGTCATTGTTTGTGTTTCTATGGAGCATTTTAAGGTATTTTTATGTTGATTTTCCCATTAGTGTTTTATTTTTGGTTTAAATACATTAGGAAACACAGGTTCAGGTGCCAACTGGTTAGTTTTATCCTCGGTCAAACAAAGATGGCTATATATGTGAGCCGGAAAAACCAGATTGCACAGAACACTGACGGTGAGGCCAGAAGAATGTTAAAAAGGCTGATAAAATCAAGTTTTAATTGATTTTAATTTTTACAGAAGTATGAATGATATGGTTGTGTTTGGATGTATGTGGTGTTGGGAAGTTGGCTTTGTGCTCTGTTGAAGAAGGAGGACTAAACTTTACACCAGACTTTACAACATCACTTGGTTTCATAATTACAGTGCCCTCCACAATTATTGGCACCCCTGTTTAAGATGTGGTCATGGACTTCTAAAAATTCTCCTTTTTTTTAAAACAACATAGAACCCAAATGCAAAAAAAGAGAAAAATCCAACCTTTCATGTAAGTACATTACTTTGGTGGTAAAAAAAAAATCACACATTTAGAAAAAAACAACAACCTTGAAATCATGTGTGCCACAATTATTGGCACCCCTGATGTTAATACTTTGTACAACCTCCTTTTGCCAACAAGACAGCACTTAATCTCCTCCTATAACATTTCACAAGATTGGAGAACACAGAGAGAGGGATTTTTGACCATTCTTCTTTCTAGATTATCCAGTGTCCTGGGTCCTCTCTTATGCACTATTCTTTTTAGCTCGCCCCACAGGTTTTTGATTGGGTTGAGGTCTGGGGACTGAGATGGCCATGGGAGGACCTTGAGTTTGTGACTGCTGAACCACTTTTGTGTAGATTTTGCCACATGTTTTGGATCATTATCCTGCTGAAAGACCCAATGACGACCCATCTTCAGCTTTCTGGCAGAGGCCATCAGGTTTTTATTTAAAATATCCTGGTACTTCAAAGCGTTCATAATGCCATGCACCCTAACAAGGTTCCCAGGGCCTTTGGAAGAGAAACAGGCCCACAGCATCACAGATCCTCCACCATACTTCACGGTGGGCATGAGGTGCTTTTCGGCATACTCATTCGCCAGACCCACTTAGAGTGTTTGTTGCCAAAAAGCTCAATCTTAATCTCATCTGACCAAAGCACACGATGCCAGTTGAAGTCCCAGTACCGCTTAGCAAACTCCAGACGTTTACGTTTGTGAGTGTTAGTGAGAAAAGGCTTTTTCCTTGCATGCTTCCCAAACAGCTTGTTGGCATGTAGAGAGCGTCTGATGGTTGTTTTGGAGACTCTGTGACCCCAAGATGCCACTCTTTGATGCAATTCTGTGACGGTGAGCTTGGGACATTTTTTTACTTCTCTTACCATCCTCCTCACTGTGCGTTGTGGCAAGATAAACTTGGGAGCTCTTTCAGCCTTGTTTGTCACTCTTCCAGTTGTTTTAAACTTCTTAATGATTCCTCTGATTGTAGATACCGGCAAGTTAAGGCGAGTGGCTATTTTCTTGTAGCCATTGCCTGACTTATGAAGGTCGACACACATCTGCCTTAGCGTTTTTTACCACATCAGTGTTATTTACTACATCAGTGTTATTTACTACATTAGTGTTATTTACTACATCAGTGTTATTTACTACATTAGCATTGTTTACTACATTAGTGTTATTAAGCACATTAGGTTTATTTACTACATTAGCATTAATTAGCACATTAGCATTATTTAATACATTAGTGTTATTTAGCACATTAGCGTTATTTACTACATTAGCATTATTTAGCACATTAGCATTATTTACTACATCAGCATTCTTTAGCACATTAGCGTTATTTAGTACAATAGCATTATTTATTACATTACCAGTATTTATTACATTAGCGTTATTTAGCACATTAGCATAATTTACTAAATCAGCGTTATTTAGCACATTAGCGTTATTTATTAGATGATAATTTTTTATTCCACACTGCCACAAATAAGAAAAACTTTTCCTGTAAAATTCCTCTCAGCTTGTTCTTAAAGTCTGCACTTTAATATCAATAGCTTAGTCTCGTAACCCTGGTTCTCTGAAACATCGAGTGGAGAGATCCACTTATGGGAAGGGAATCTGTACCTGACCTCTGCAGAAGCATCCAATTGCACCAAGTCTGGCTTGACAGACAGAAGCGCGTGCCCAATGGCAGGTAAGGCAACGCCGCTTACACAAGTGCATAAGGCACCTGCATGCGCTCCCTATCCTCAGTGAGCATATTTGCTTCTCGTGCAGCAAGTGGGGCAAACTTGGTGGATCTCTCCACTCGATGTTCCCGAGAACCAGGTTTACGAAAGTAACCTATTGTTCTCTTTCACCATCTCGTGTAAAAGATCCACCTATGGGACAACTCCCCGGTCGCCCAATACACTTACAGGTAGGCCCTGTAAGCCAGAGGATGGCCAAAAAGGTGCACGGCACGTCACAAAGCAGCAGACTTGACACACTGCGCGTGATAAAACACCCTGCCATGAAACATCCATCACTAGGCCGGGCAGACGGGGTTGAAAGGAGTGCAGGCTTAGTAGCACGTGGCTATGAAGAGCCCACACTTAAGATCGCATGAGCCACAGGGGTCTGGGTGACATCAAGCCGGTAGTACCTAACAAAGGTGTGTGGAGAGGACCAGCTCGCAGCGGCACAAATATCCTGCAAGGGAACTCCCCCAAACAGAGCACAAGAAGCAGCCATGCCTCTAGTGAAGTGCGCTCTAAGGCCACCTGGAGGCTGCATGCCCCTAGATTCATACGCTAAGCAGATGGCTTCTACCAGCCAGCGAGAGAGGCGTTGCCTAGAGGGATTCCCTGTATTCGGCGGGGCCCAAGAGATGAAGAGCTGGTCGCTCTTTAGGAAAGAGTTTGTCCTGTCCATGTAAACCCGTAGGGCACACACAGGGCACAAAGTATTCAACCTCTGGTCCTCCGCAGAGGAAAAAGGAGGGGGGTGAAAGGCGGAGAGCTCAATCACCTCACCAGTGAAAGCTGGAAAGCACTTAGGCATGAAGGCCAGATTAGGCCTAAGTAAAACCTTATCTCCATTGAACGAGAATTTGGTGCACGAGGAATGAACCGAGAGCGCATGCAAATCACTGACACGTTTGGCAGAAGCCAAAGCTAAAAGCATGGCCGTCTTGAAGGACAGCAGCTTGAGGGAGATATCCCCCAGGGGCTCGAAAGGCTTTTGGGCCAGCACCTCCAGCACTATAGAGAGATCTCAATCCGGGACTACACTTTTGGTGACCGGAATAGAGCGGCGCACGCCCTTCATAAATCTACGGATAAGGGGGTGCTGCCCCACCATAGTGTCGCCGAACCCGGCCTGACATGCAGTGATAGCTGCTAAATAGACCTTAATCGTCAAAAAAGTTTTGCCACGATCGATAAGGTCCTGCCAGAAACCCAGAATGTCAGCGACTTAACACAGATATGAAAGGAGCTGGTGATCTTCACACCACTCCTCAAACACACGCCACTTGCAGTCATAAAGAGAATGAGTGGAAGGGGCCCTGGCATTCTGAATTGTGGCAGTAACATGCGGGGGAAGCCCCAAAGTGTTCAAATTTGCCCTCTCACGGGCCAGGCCCTGATAGCCACCCTGTCTGGGTAAGGATGATAGATTTCTCCGTTCGCTTGGGCCAGGAGGTCCATGCGCAATGGGAGGGGCCAAGGCTCCGCACATAAAAGAGAAATTATCTCTGCTAGTCAAGGTGCCTTGGGCCACCTGGGAGCTATGAGGATCAGAGACAACCCCAGCACTGCAAACCTGGCCAGGGTCTGAGTTATCAGGCAGAGCGGAGGGAAAGGGTAGAGCAGCGTGCTGGGCCATGGATGAGCCAGAGCATCCTCACTGAAGGGGGCGCCCAAGAAAGTGAAGCTTGGAGGAGCACATGCCGCCTTAATGGTTGATATGTGCTACAGCTGTCGTATTGTCGCAGCGCACCAGCACATGGTGCCCCTGAAGGCGAGGCAAAAAATGCTTTTTGCGGGAGTGAAATTGCTCTTGTTCACATTGACTCTGAAACCGAGCGCAGCGATGTGTGAGAGCACACGGGCAGTGTTTTGAATCACTTTCTCTCTCGAATCGGCTATAATAAGCCAATCGTCTATGTAAGTCAGGATCCTGAATCCTGCTGATCTCAGTGGCGCAAGCCCCGCCTCCGCACACCAACAGAATGTCCTCGGACTCAAACGAGAACGAAAGGAAGAACTGTGAATTCGTAACACATGCCTTGGTAGGTGAAACGAAGGAATTTCATGAAAGGAGGATAGATGCTTATGTGGAAAAAAGCATCGCTCAAATCGATCAAGCAAAACCAATCGTTTTGCTTTATCGAACGAATGAGAGAGCCGTGTGATAACATTCTGAAATTGTATTTCCTTAAATGTTTGTTCAACACTCTGAGATCCAGAATAGGAAGGAGAGAACCGTCCTTATCAGGACCAAGAAATAATGAGAGTAAAAACCCTGGTTGCTTAGATGCTGGGGTACAACTCGAATCGCTCTCTTCTCGAGAAGAGATGAGATTTCATCTTTCAGAATGTGAGCGGAGAGTTCGTCCGTATGGGACCATACCACTCCGTTGAACCGCGGAGGTGTTTTGGCAAACTGAAGCCTGTAACCCCTCGTGACTGTGTGAATCACCCAATCGGGGGCTGAGGCAGACAGCCAGCCCGTCACGTGACTCCCGAGCGTCCTCACACAACCCGGTGGAATGTTGAGAGCCGATCTGGCCGGATCGCTCATTAATGGTGCAATGGCGTCATCTGGTGGTTACACCAGAGACGACATGTGGGGATCTGGGGGAACATTCTCTCCCATAAACTAATTTATTCGATTCGTTAGATTTATTTTGTGTTTCTTTGTGAAAAACAGGGGCCGTAGCCTTTATTAAGTTTGTGAGAGGAGTGTGAAGGGGGGTGTTTGGTGACACTGCTTCTGCATTTAATCTCACATCTATCCCCACTGGAACGGGGAAACACACTTCGGAAGACACGAGGAACAGTGAAGCCTGTGCGGCACAGAGAATGACCCTCACCGGCGAGGGGGGGCTGACCTCGCTGAAAGAGAACCTGCGTCTTTTGGACGGGTGAACTTGGAGGGAAGAACAGGAATCCGGAGGGCTGGCCACCCATGCACGCGGATCGAAAGCCCCCTGTGGTTGCTCCTGCGATGCGATGTTTCTCACTATCAGGAAGACCGGATAGATTGAGCCACAGCGCACGTTTTCCGACCACCGATAAAGCCATAGAACATACGCTCGCTTGTACAGCTTGACAAGCAAAGCGGAGGACAAGGTAATTCACCGTGAGGACCCCCTTCCAGAGATCGGGCGATGGGGACCCTTTCTCGTGTTGCTGACCCAAATCAAGCAGGAGTTCGGCCTGATACGTGGACAAAAGCGAGGAGACATTGAGCGCTCAAATAGATAGAGCTTAGGCTTTATATGATGCCTGATGAATCGACGTGGAAAAGCGATCTATCTTACCTGGGAGGACGGGCTTGGGTGGGGTGAGCAGCCCGCCCTGAGATGAGTTGAGGTGTCTGGTGATGGAAGGCTCGATAACGGGGGGATGCCATGCCGAGACTCGCCGATGCTAGCCCATGCCGAGACTCGCCATATCCTTAACTTTAAGCCCCGCAAGACCGTGTTTCAGATCTCCCCAATAATACCTCATGTGTTTTGCACATGCAGGGAGGACTGGAAGAAGCTATATATACGTATATATATATATATTATAAAATTGTATATTCATACCTGGTGGTGTTATTCCTGAAACAAAAAAATAATAGTAATAATAATTATATATATATATATATAGACATATACGTCTTTCTCCTGATCTGAAGCATTCAGGAGAGCTGGCTATTTGATGCTGAGCCGCGCGGCAGCGCGTTTACAAAGCTCCAGCAAAACTGATTGAGGTGGTGAGCAGTCAATAGAAAAAAAAAAGAGGTAGCAAGCGTGGGCGGTTCGCAAAGCTAACCTGGCTGAGGACGTGCACGTCTGGCGGAGGCTGATCAGACGATATGTCCTCCTGAAGACAAAAAAGTGCAGTCCAAGAACCAGGGAGCTGTGAGGTAGAATTGCAGAAGTCGCGAGAAGCGAATGTTACTGATGCCCTTCCCATAGGTGGATCTCGAACATGAGATGGTGAAAGAGAACCATGTAGAACAAGAGAGAAGCTCAACAGCAGTGATCTTTATTAAAAGCAGCAAAATCTCTACAGCCTGGGATTGGAGAAATGCAGTGATATAATGCAAATATCTCCTCATGTTCCTCTTCCATCTTCTGCACCTTTTAATTTGTTCTCGCTAAATGTTCTAACAAAGATATTATATAAGCATGAAGAAATGTTGAAAGACAAATAAAACACTGGAATTAAATCCTGGTTTCTTTGAAGCAGAGATAATTACCTGCTGCTGATCATCAAACACTGTGTTCTAGTTTTCTGTTACTGATTCACTTCTTTCTCTTCTAGTGTTTACTGGTGATGAACAATTATGTGTGAAGACTCCAGTGTTCCTGCATTTCCATGTCTGCAAACCGAGAACACGTTTATCTACAGGATCTGAGGAGTTGATGTAATAAATCCCAGAGCAGAAGGAGTCCAAATCACATGTATTACTTAGTTTTTTAGTTAGTATATAATAGAGTTTTTTTCTTTATGCTACAGGATCAGACCACATCCATTCCTTATTTTCTCTCTCATCTGATCTCTATTTCTTACTAGTATCAGTGGGATCAGTGCTATCTTTAGTGCCTGCATACACACACACACACACACACACACACACACACACACACACACACACACACACACACCTGGATGTATATAATACACCCATAACACTATAATAATTTATATGAATTATAGAAGAAAAATAATGTAGATTTATTTACTCTTCTATCTTTCTGTCACGGTACGGACCACGAGTCGGATCCGGAAGTAACTGAATCATAGTTTATTGAGTGAATACGCACACGAACACAGGTTATGGAGCGTTACGGACAGTCATGTGAGTTTGGCCCGTAATGCGGGTATGATAATCTAAGCATGATCCGGCGGGGCATGCTGGTGGCCGGTGACTCTGAAACAGGCTTTTAAATAGGTGAGTAGTTAACGAGTGGCAGGTGTTTGTGATCAAAGCCGGGAGCGGCAGAGATATGACATGACAGCCGCCGAGGGGGGCGTGGCAGGTGGATCCCTGACAAACCCACCTACGCCAGACGTGGGAAACGGTGATAGAGAGACGCCCCTGGCGGGGCTCATGGACCGAGCTATGCCCACAGCAAAGTTCATAGGCCGAACGACGCTCATGGCAAAGTTCAGAGGCTGAGCGGCACCCTTGGCAGAGTACAGAGACTGTGCGATGCCCTTGGAGGCCAAGCGACGCCATCAGTGGAGATCGGAGGCCGGGCCACGCCCTGGGCAGAGTCCAGAGGCTAAACCACACCCTGAAGGGATTCCAGAGGCCGAGAGATGCCATTGGGCGGAGATCAAAGAGCAAGCAACGTCCTCTGCGGATATCAAAGGCCAAGCGACGCCCTCTGCACAGTTTGGAGGCCGAGTGACGCTATCAGCAGAGTTTGGATGCGGAGGGATGCCCTTTTTGAAGTCCAGAGATTTCAAATCTTGCTTCTACTTCTTTATATAAAGCATTAATTGTTGTTTAATATTTATTTTGATAATCAGGAAGACTCTAAGAGCAGCAGTTGTGTCCATTCTAGATTCAGTAGGAATTAATGTTAATGTTAATGTTATAGGACCCAATCAAAGTGGTGACACAATCTTAATTTGATACTAATATTTTGATTTAATAATAAAAATTGTCTTAATTTCACAGTCTGAGGTTATTTCAGATCATTACTGTATCTTCTTTAAAATCTGCTGTCGGTCATAGTGTAAGTACAGTGGTACCTTGATGTACGAGTGAATTAACTACTCGTACTAGTTTTCCGAGGTACGAGTAGTCACTCTGACAATTTTTTGCTTTGTTACACAAGCAAAAAATTTGAGGCTCGAGATGCAGCTGCTAGATGGTGTAGTGAGCATTAAAACACTGTGATTCGTTGTGCACATGGTTTCTTGCTCCAGAACATCTGATCACATGCACATTATCAACTTGTGCTATTAATATCATGAACAGCAGCTACGCTAATTCCTCTCCACTGCTTCTCTTTCTCTCCCCATCCCGAGGCATCCTGAGGTTTGGCCAGCTCCAGTCACGTCCCACCTCATGAAGATTATGGACCTTTGAAGAAGTAGATGCCAAACTCACAAACATCCTGTACCATCTAGAGTCGCACCAGTGCCAATTGGATCCCACTACATGTGTGGAGTTTTGACATTGGACCCCCTGGAGTGTTTAAAGGCTCTGGCATGGAGAAGCTGATGCTGGATCTGTGATGATCACAAATGTTGAGCTCAGTAGCTCCTAGTTTTATAACCATAAAGGCTGTAGAAGACTGTAGAAAGAACATTACTTATAATCGTATGTTAGTTCTTTCTCTCCAGTGTTCAGTATTGTTGAAAGATTTATGATCAAACTCTTGATGTCACCCAAATGAGGATGGGTTCCCCTTTTGAGTCTGGTTCCTCTCAAGGTTTCTTCCTCATAACATCTAAGGGAGTTTTTCCTTGCCACAGTCGCCACGGCTGCTCATCAGGGATAAATGCACACCGTTCACCTTAACTGTTGATTTCTGTAAAGCTGCTTTGTCTGTTGTGAAAAGCGCTATACAAATAAGCTTGATTTGACTTGACTTGACTTGTTCAGTGACCTCAAGAGTGCTTTGAGTTTTGGCCCCCGGTTTGATTGTGTTCGACACCCCTGCTTTGGATGATGGAGCTCTACGGTGGTCGACAAGTGCAAAACACTTTAACAAATTTGAAAACAAAATAACAAATCCGAAAACACAACGACAATTCAGACAAAGCAGAAAACGTAGGTATAGTTTGTGAATGGAAAACTTAATGATCAATGGACGAGACACCTGTCATTCAAGATATACAGGAAATCTTATAACTTTGTTTTGATTTATTTTGAGGAGTGCACCTTTAAATATAAGAAAATAACAGAAGTAAACATATGCAGATCACGAAAGAGAACAACCGCCACAGGTATCGTTAACCAACATGGAACCGGTGAAAATTAGGCTACTGTTCGCCGAAGGAGGAAAAGGAGAGGAGGAAGACGTCTAGAGAGACAGCAGGAAAAGGAGAAGTGTAGGAGAGTGGAGGCTCGGGTTGGTACTTTAAATGTTGGTAATATGACTGGTAAAGGGAGAGAGGGAGCTGATATGATGGAGAGGAGAAAGGTAGATATGTTGTGTGTTCAGTAGACCAAGTGGAAAGGGAGTAAGACCGGGAACATTGGAGATTTTTAAACTGTTCTATCATGGTGTGGATGGAAAGAGAAATGTTTGTAGGGGTGATTCTGAAGGAAGAGTACAGTAAGAGTGTAGTGGAGGTGAAGAGAGTTTCTGATAGGGTAATAAATGTGAAGCTGGTTAAAGGGGTGATGAATGTCATCAGTGAATATGCTCCACAAGTGGGTTGTGAGATGGAGGAGAAGGAAAAATTCTGGAGTGAGTTAGATGAAGTGGAAGAAGGTGTACCTAGGAATGAACGTTTGGTGATTGGAGCGGATTTCAATGGGCATTGAAAAGAAGAAGGAACAGAGGTGATGAGGAGGTGATGGGTAAGTATGGCTTTAAGGAGAGGAATGTGGAAGGGCAGATGGTGGTAGATTTTGCTAAAAGGATTGAGATGACAGTGGTAAACACTTATTTTAAGAAGAAAGAGGATCATAGGGTGACGTATTAGAGTGGAGAAGTGTGCACTAGTGACTATGCTCTATGTAGTCAAGTCAAGTCAAGTTTATTTCTATAGCGCTTTTCACAACAGACATTGTCTCAAAGCAGCTTTACAGAAATGTAAAGGAGGAGCATCACACCTGTGCATTAACCATGCTGTCTAATCAGCATCTTGATCTGCCACACCTGTGAGGTGGATGATTCTCTCAGCAAAGGAGAAGTGCTCACTAACAGATTTAGACACATTTGTGAACAATATTTGAGAGAAATAGGTCTTTAAGTCTTAGATCTTTGAGTTCAGCTCATGAAAAATGGGGGCAAAAATAAAAGTGTTGGTACACACACAAAATTACCAATGGTCACAAAGTAATAAAAATAGCAGCAGAACAAACAGTGCAGTCTTAATATGGTATAGGGAGTAACTTATTTGCCCTGCAGTCCACAGTGACAAAATGCTCGTGAACAATTACCCCCACTAAAATAGACAAAAATAAAGACAAATCAGTCAGAGACACCAATCCAAATAATGCTCAAGGGACTAGATATACATACCCAGAAGTAGATTGTTAAACACACAGGTTCAGTTACCCGCAGTTTTATCCAAAAGCAACCTGGGTATGTTTAAGGGTAAGTTCGTGGATAACCTCAACTTTCAGTTCCCAAAACGGAGGTAACTTTCTGGGTATGTATGTAACCATAGCAACTGACTCTCTGAAGATAACCTGCTCCCGAGCAGGTTTCAGTGTAACTTCGTTTCAGAAGGTTGGTGAGCATGGCGTGCCCTTTTGATAAAGATCCTGTGGACGTAGAAGCACAAATTATACAAGTTTTTTTTCGTCGGGAGAGGGTTATAAGACAGGGTATTGATGTGTTTGCAGACCCTAATAAATATTTAAAAGAGCGTTATCATTTTTCAAAAGATTCGTTTAAAACCGCATATCACAAATGTGACAAACTGCGGTTCTGCGCTTAGCACAGAAAACATTCTGTGCATAACACTTTTGCGGCTGGCCATTTTTAATGTACACTGTGGGCGATTCAGAGCATGTGGGAAAGTCAACTGTGTGTAGAGCCGTTCGTACAGTATGTCTGGCACTGAAACAGTTCTTTCCCCATGTTGTACAGTTCCATGGCCATAAACCTCTGCTTGTTATTAAAGACAAATTCCACAGAGTGGCAGGTTTGTCCTTTGTAGTAAAAATCTGACGCATATTTAATATTCGTCATATTATTTATATCTATACATGTATTCATTATGCGCACACACTTCATACTTCCATAACTTTCTGTTTCAGGGTTTCCAAATGTAATTGGGTGCATTGATGGCACTCAGAATTTTCTGCAAATCATCATTATGCCAGACATTTCAGCAGGGTATGTTTTGCTTTATACAATTGTTTTTTTTTTTCCTTTTTACTATATTTGTGTTGTACACTTCAATCATTACAGGACAGTACAATGGTTACTTGCTGGGGGACAGAGGATACCCTTGTCTGCCTTATTTAATGACACCCTACCCAGAACCTGAGCCTGGACCACAGACACGGTTTAACCTGGCCCACAGCCGAACACAGGCCAAGGTGGAGATGACTATAGGGATCCTCAAATTTTGGTTTCAGTGTCTACATGGGCTCCGGGTTAGTCCAGAGAGGGCATGCGACATTATTGTGGCTTGTGTTGTGCTTCACAATATTGCCACTATAAGAGGAGAGAGCCCCTCTCCTTGTATTGAGGAAGATGGCCCAGAGGAACACCTACAGATTTTAGAGGCCAACAGAGACGTAAGACTTTTGAGAGACAGGATCTGTCAAAATCACTTTTATTAATTTTTTTGGACTGTTTTTTTATATTGCTTTACACATACACACACACACACACACACACACAACACTTTTAACATGCAACAGATTAATATTCAGACAAGTTCTCACCTTAAGGCGCTGCTCCATTAATTCAATTTCAAGTGCTGCTTTTTTTAATGAGGAGTCTTTTCTCTTTCATTTGAAGCTGAATTAGGTCCATCTCCATGTCACTTTTTCTTATTTGTTTTTGAAGATGGACCTTATACAGCTCCTTTGCTGGCAACTAGGAAGGTGGAAAAAATGTAATGAATGAGACTGTTTGGTCAGACAATAAAATTCAAATATGGACAACTGGACACAAATTCTTACCCTGCTTAGATTGTCTGCTGAGGTTGAAGGACCCTCATCTGTGGGCAAATCCCTGGGTATGTACTGTGAAAGGACAATGACAGTTTGTTACTCTATTTAAAGCACCCAAACACCACACGCAGGTTCAGTCAGGTTTACCTAATAATACCTAATAAAGACGGTATTTACATAAAAGTTCATCCCCTGTTTTCAGCTGAAAAAACTGCACTTCAGATTCAATTGCATTATGATGATTTTGAAATTTCCTACCACAAGTTAATTCAGCTCTAGCAAACATATTTTTATGTGCTTTATTCTATGCCCAGGACATAAACATATGGATTTGATGATTATTGGAATCTACTGTCAGAGACATAAAAGTCCTTGAGAAGCAGGGAATTGAAGGACCTGCTGGTTTTGTGTATGGGAGCATTGTCCAGGTAACAGGAGATGATCTTGGTTTACATTGCCTTTTTAGATTTGTTGAATCTTTCAGAGCTCAGAATAGCTGTAGGTTTTGTCTTGCTGAAAAGGAAGATTATCCCTAAACAATCAGTACCAACACTACCTGGTGTTTGTGGTGTGAAACATACATGCTTGTTAAACACTCTGCAGTACTTTAATACATCAGACAATTTTTCTGTAGACATAATGCATGAGATTTTAGAGGAAGTTGCTCAGTTTGAATTGAAACGTGTTTTTCCGTGTGTTCAAGCCAATTATTTGACAGTAAAAGAGTTGGATGGCAGATTATATTTATTTAATTATGGGTACATGGAGAAGTGAAATCGTCCTCCTGGTGTTAAACTGAATGACGAGAGCAGTGATTTGGGTATAAATGCAGTACAGTGTTGGTGTCTGCTCTGAAATGTGCTCTAATACTTGGTGACACTGTGCCTGAATACCATAAATACTGGCAATTATTACTACTTTTACTACAAATAGTGAACATTGTATTTGCTCCCATTTTAACAGAAGAACTTACTGTGTATTTGAAGCACTTCATTTCTGAGCATCACAGGCTCTTCAAGTGCTTATTTCCAGTAAAGAATCTGCTGACTAAACATCATTTAATGTGCCACTACCCTCAGTGTAGGAAATATTGGGCCTATTGTTCACATGTGGTCCATGAGATGCGAGTCCAAACACAATTTCTTTAAGCTTCAACCAAAATGTTTCAAGAACTTTACTCAGATGCTTTTCAAAAAAACATCATGTAATTTTAACACTATCAATTGAACACTACATACAGTGTCATTTTAACTCTCGATAGATTGGGACCATAAATGATCTTTAGTCGTGTTCAAATCAACAGTAAGTGTTAAATTCACACTGCTGATTTTACTGTGTAGGGTTTCTGGCGTCTCTGGCTAATTTGTGCTCTGGACCCCCAGATATCTGATCTTTTTACTCCATGTAACAACAATCATTATCAATAAGCATAACACTTATTGTGTCTTCAGTAAGATACAAAAAACTCAATGTGAACAGTTTATTAAATAAACTGAAACTGTGCATACTGTATACAGTAAAGCAATAAACACCATTGTATGGTCTCTCACACACACATCACTGAAACCCTGTCTGGATTATTATTATCTGAGTGATAATAAGATCATAAGAGTGAATAATAAGTTAACAGCAGCTCCAGACAGAAATGCGGATATTGGTTTAAACAGCGACAGAATCATACCTGTAATATACAATACAACATACAGATAGATAGATAGATAGATAGATAGATAGATAGATAGATAGATAGATAGATAGATAGATAGATATGGATAGATAGATAGGCAGGCAGGCAGGCAGGTAGATAATATTCATTATAACAAACTTTAATACAGTTTAATTGTAATTCTAAAAAAATTTGAAATATAAAAACAAACTGAACATCGGTGATTTTTGTAAAAATAAAATGCTACCATCTAGTGGTACAATAAGACATTGCAGCAGCACATTTTATTTAATAAAAATTAATTATGTATTTTGAACAAAAATAAATATTTTCTTTCATTAATTTATTGATTATCCCTTTTAAATACACTCATATATATTAATAGTAACTGTGATGTTTGAATCTATAAAAATCAATTTGTCGCCGGGTGGAACTTTGAGAATTTCTGCTTTGTTTCCACACGAACGATCTTTACTTGTCGGACCTGCGCTTCATTGCAGATTTTATGAGTAAAAACAAATGTTTATAGTTTATTTTTCGATGGATTATTTTTTTTAATATTCAACTAAAGAACGTAAATAAAATTTTGAATAAAGTTTTAATTTCCTTCTTTTTATATTTAAAAAGATTTCTCAGTGAATCATGAATATTTAAGCAAACAATAAAATCAATGAAATCGTTGTTTCTTTTATATATTCTATTCTATTATATATTTTAGATAATGACAAACTGTCGTGTAATGTTAATGACATTCGAGGCAAAATAAAAAAAAACCCTACATTTTGTAGTAGTAAAATGCTGCCCTCTAGTGGAAATATGAGGAAATATTTCAACTTGTCTACAACTTGGTAATTTTTGTATTTTTGATGTTTCCACACGGACAGAGACAATTAAGCAAATAATTAAATGAAAATTAATGAAATCGTTGTTTCTATTCTAAAATCTATATCTTATCAACTATTTTATAATAGCTATCCTATTTTATGTATATAGAATATTAGATTCCAAATAAATTACTAGATACATTATAGCAGTTTTTTTTTTATATTTACATAAGTATGTACGTTTTATATATATATGAAATAGATGAAATAAAAAATCTGAACATCGGCGTAAATGCTACCATCTCGTGGAGACATTGCAACTTGTCGTCGAGCGGTACTTTTGGTATTTTTGCTCTGTTTCCACACGGACCGTTTTTACTTGTCGGACCTGTGCTTTATTGCCCGACAAGTGTATTTATATAGATTCAAATACCACAGTAAATTTGACGTACAAATAAAATGTTTCAAAAACTATAATAATAAAAGAATATATAAATTTTTGTTTATAAATACATGGAATATTTTAATCAAATAAAATTTGCTCCCGCATATCAATGCTACTGCAATGTCTAATATCACCACTAGATGGTAGCATTTTACTATTACAAAAATCACCGATCTATCTATCTATCTAATTAAGATACTTATATTGTATCTACTAGGTTCTATAGTAATTATTCAGTCATTTTTATTGCATTAATATTAGTTTGATTAAGACACATGATAGATAAGATGGATTACAATATTTTTCACCACATTTCCCCACGGCGACTGAACTGGTAGCTTATAAAAGCTCGTCATCAAACCTGCGTAAGCATGCTGAGGTTAGTTAATAATACTTCTATGTTTAGTTTACATTATTGTTGTACTGTTGCATTGCATCATTGCGGGACATTGCTAATGTCGGTTAGCATCAGGGTTGGAAATGAATGGGGACTGGGGGTAAAATGGTCACTGCACAGTGAAGGTGACACTATTACCAGTGTCATATAAAATAAATAAAAAAATTTATATTTTAAGAGTAGATCTGCTGATGTTTCATTAGTGTACAACCAATCACACACTTTTGTTGAGAATGCAGTGTGCAGCTAGAATCCCCCTACTTTATTTATACTGACTATTTTCCTGTAATATCACATCCCCAGTGTTTTATCATTACTGTAGAATTGTCTGTTTCATGTGGTCACATTTTACCCACAAAAAATCTCTGAAACAAAATCAACAACCGATAAACTGTGCAGGAGCATCTAGTGTTTTATCAGAATATTTCTTTTCTGCAGAAAACCAGCTTCTGGCACTTAAAGGTGTGTATAGTTTTGATGTTTCTGCCTTCAGTGTGTAAGAAAGTCCAAGGACATTATTACTGCATGATCAAATAATAACATATAATGTGATTAGTGTGATCCGAGAACCTTTTCCTTTCATTTAGTAAATTATTTTACAGACGGAAACACAAGTCAACATCTGGCAATCTGAGGCCTGAAAAGCAGTCAGAAGCCTCGACAATCATCTGCTTAATGGAGGTACTATATATCTATATATCTATCAATTAATCAATCAACCATCGGGTGGGACTTGTATGGTGTATGTAGTGACATCATCACACTCTCTGCCCTGCAATGCGGTGGAAAAAAAACATTATTTATAGAAATGCTCCAGAACTTGAAAAGAAAAGGAATTGACAGGAAAATACATTTCCAAAGTATCCATCTATCCATCTATCTATCTATCTATCCATCTATCCATCTATCTATCTATCTATCTATCTATCTATCTATCTATCTATCTATCTATCTATCTATCTATCTAAGGGGTGGGACTTGTATGGAGAATGTAGTGACATCATCACCCTGTCTGCCCTGTAGCTTTGTGGTCATGTGGTCAGTTACATGCCTAAATAAGGTCCTGTAATGAAGTTGGTGTTTTTCTTTGGTTTGTTTTTGTATTTACCTGTGAATTTTTTTTATATATTATTTTATTTTAACCTGAGAGATAGAGAGAGAGAGAGAGAGAGAGAGAGAGAGAGAGAGAGAAAACAGACAGTGAGAAAAATAAATTTTTGCTAAGATAATACACATGTACTCAACACACACACACACACACACACGCACACACACACACACACACACACACACACACACACACACACACACACACACTCCTTTCTACTGTAAGATTCCAGGGTCGATCACCAAAATGATTAATTTGAGGGCATTTGTGGATTCATACTGGAAAAATACTAAAACATGAGAAGGTTTAAATACAATTACTGAAATCTCACACAAACCATCTAAACTATTACAAAAGCTGTTTCAGATACAAATCTAAGATCATACAGTGCCCTCCACAATTATTGGCACCCCTGTTTAAGATGTGGTCGTGGACTTCTAAAAATTCTCCTTTTTTTTTTAAACAACATAGAACCCAAATGCAAAAAAAGAGAAAAATCCAACCTTTCATTTAAGTACATTACTTTGGTGGTAAAAGGCCTAATTCTCTTACCCATTTGTCAACATGGCAAAGACAAGAGAACACACCATTCAAGTAAGGCAGATGTGTGTCGACCTTCATAAGTCAGGCAATGGCTACAAGAAAATAGCCACTCGCCTTAACTTGCCGGTATCTACAGTCAGAGGAATCATTAAGAAGTTTAAAACAACTGGAACAGAGACAAACAAGGCTGGAAGAGCTCCCAAGCTCACCGTTACAGAATTGCATCAAAGAGTGGCATCTTGGGGTCACAGAGTCTCCAAAACAACCATCAGATGCTCTCTACATGCCAAGAAGCTGTTTGGGAGGCATGCAAGGAAAAAGCCTTTTCTCACTAACACTCACAAACGTAAACGTCTGGAGTTTGCTAAGCGGTACTGGGACTTCAACTGGGATCGTGTGCTTTGGTCAGATGAGACTAAGATTAAGCTTTTTGGCAACAAACACTCTAAGTGGGTCTGGCGAATGAGTATGCCGAACACTAGCCCACCCCTAGGAAAAACCTGGGCAATACCTGGTATGTCAGGTATCAAAATGCTCGTCTCTCAAGTACGATTGCGTCTTGAGTCTGTCTGTCTGTCTGTCTGTCTGTCTGTCTATCTATCTATCTATCTATCTATCTATCTATCTATCTATCTATCTATCTATCTATCTATCTATCTATCACACTCACTTTTCCTGGTGCTCATGTTCTTGATGTTGCTGAAGAGGTACCTGTTATACTGAATGAGAACTTTGGAGGTGTTGTTCCTCATGCTGGAACGAACGACACCAGGCCGAGGCAAACTGAAATCTTGAAAAGGGATTTCAAAATCCTGGTGGAGATGCAGCACATCTCCCATGATGAGGATCATAGAGTCAGGACCTCTTTCTACTTAACAGCAAGAAATTGAGAACTTTTTGCAATAAAAGAATAGCCACAGTCATAAACGGGAACACAAACTTCTCTGGGAGAGTCTGAGGTTTTTCCGTCCTGATGTCCTGCACCCCAGCAGAGTTGGGGCTACACTCCTATCAGACAACATCTCCAGGATGCTGCACACCATCTGGCTGGTAAGACATCATGTAAATTATGATAACATTTATAAAACAACCCAAATAGCAACAAGTACACAAAGAGCACTTCTCCTTCTGAGTCTGGTTCCTCTCAAGGTTTTTTCTTGGGGATTCTTAACCACAGTCACTCCAGGCTTCATCATCAGGGATAAACACACATTATTCACTTTAATTCTTAAGTTCTGTAAAGCTGTTTTGAGACAATATCCATTGTGAAAAGCTCTATAGAAATAAACTTGGACTTCTGTTGTGTTAAATGACAGACATTGAAAATAGTTTACAACGTAGTTACAACGTAACCTTCCTTAGAGAAGAACATTTTATTTACATTATTATACTGAAAATTTGTGATGTGCCACATTATTGTTGTCGTTATGAATTAATTTGTATTGTTAATTTTTTAAGATTTGTGTATTTGCTATAGAGTTTTATATGGATTTAGAACAATTACTGGAAAACACACCAATCTGGCAACACTGTTCCTCATATGAACATTTATAAATGGCTAAAGTATTAAAGTGCTACTGTCATTTTGGTAACTTAAAACACATCAGAACTAAATATCATACAATCTCCTCTATTTCCTTGCATGATTAAATGTGGAAAAACAAATAAAAAAACTTGAATGTAATTATCTATCTTAGCCTGCTACTACACATTTGGTGTACTACGCATCTCGACATAACAAAAGTTGTTTTCTCGTTATCACGATTTAAGTTTCCGCGCACCACAAATGGTTATGGTTATTTAATCCCCTGCTAATTTTGTGAGTTTACTCCCTTACAATGAAATGAACAGTCCAGAGTTTTTATGGTAGGTTTATTTTAACACAGAAAGACAGAATATGAAATTAATCCATAAAAAACTGTAAAAAAAAAGGTTGTAAATTCATTTGTATTTAATCGAATAAAATAAGTATTTGATCCCAAGAATTCTGACTCCCACACCCCCAAACTAGTCCTGTCAGTTTAGGACAGTGCTTCTAATATCAACTCGTTATGTATAAAAAAACACCCCCCACAAAATCAACCTCTTTCATTTAAACCTGTCCAACACAATGGGAAAGAACAAAGATCTGTCAAAGGCTTATTTCAATAATACATGTAATAATTATTATAATATATATTAGAATATTAGCATTTTCATGTCTATTAATAGTTTCTAATTATTTGTGATCATTGTGTATTTGTGATCTCTTGCTCGGTGGTCAATGGAAGCATTTCCCAGAACTCCTCCTCTACCGTCCACGTGTTTTCTACCACTACACTTAATGACAAGTCCTTCTCTGATGTCGGTGTCATCAGAGTAGCAGAAGGTCACCTACTCATAGTAAATTATTAGTTACAACCACTGTGTTATTATAAGGATGCTGAATTAATTACTACTGAATTTCTATTATAAATGTCATTTGTGTATAAAGCTGCTTATTAACTCATTTTTTTTCTCTCTGTACTTTCTTGTGTTTGTGTGAGTGTAGCTGGTAAACTATGTATGTGTAACCGTGCCCTGCTGGGACTGTGTTAAAAGTCAGGGGGCTGTAGGGCTGTCTGGAATGCTACTGGTGCCACTACACAGGAACACACAGAGACACTCGTGAACATGTTTGATTCTCATAATAATGTTTTTTGGACACATTATAAAAGAGATTGCTGTGATCCTTCACAGTTGTGGGCATTTTTGGCACTGAGCATCAGAGTGTATGACATGTTTCTTCTGGCTCATTCTTTCACAGAGACAAACTCCAACATCTCCTTGAAGACACGAGGCTGATTTATACTCTAAGCACAATGCTGCTGAGTCACTCACTTTAAAATACGTATTCAATACTTGTGCTGCAGTGGATTAGACTGTGTATTTACCCTGCTTTTTCTCTCACTCATCAAGAGAAACTGGTAGAGCTGGTGGTACAGGTTTACTGTTTCACACCTCTCCCTTTGTCTCACCTAACTATATCTTTTCTTAAATTCCATGCAGTTTTACTGGAAGCACAGACTGCTGGGGCTGTGGGGGAACTGACTTTCCTGACTTTCCTCTCCTCCACAACATCTCCACTACATGCTGTTATTAATCACAACACTTTCTCTTTTAGTTCTTGATCATTAAATTCCACTTGACGGAGTGCGTATAAAATAATTGCGTTTTCAACTCGTCAAAGTGTCGGTTCAAAGAGTCGAGTCAGTTTTCCGAAAGTGAAAGTGTTTCTCAGCCTCGATTTTAATGAGCGGTTAGAAAAACACAAAGATGTTGAACAGCAGTCAGAAGCGGTGAGATTCATGTCCAACAACAAGCAGTGCTGAAGAAAAGTGGGTGAGTTTTTCCTAAAAACGACTTTCTATCGGAAGCGTTTGTGTTTTCTATGTAATGGAGTTTGTGGAAAGACCGCAGGGAAACTGCGCCACAGCAGCCGAAATGGAGGACAACAGAGTTTATTGAGGAGGATCTGACATGAGAACACTGGGATTGTTTGGTTGTTCCAAGCTGATCCTGGAGTTGTTGCCATGGCTCAGGATGATTTCCCGTAAACAGGAGCAGATCATGGCTTTCTAAGCGGAGGTGATACAGGAAGTGTGAAGCAGATACATGTTCATGAAGACATGAGCTTTCGGAATTCAGTGCGGAATGCAGGATCCACTGGATCCTTTATCAGTTATCATGTGGGAATATTGGGGAATGAGGTAGTAGAGAAGTTGGTACAGCAACTTTCTTCTGAGTACAGCAGAGATAAAAAAATGCAGAACATTTGGGACACAGAAACAAAAGGAAGAACCCTAAAATATCTGCAATACAAAGAAATGTAGGGGTTGAAAGAACATGTGATCAAATCAGGGAAAATGATGTGATTATGACAAATTATGAATCGGACACACAAAACACTAAACCCACATTTATACAAGATAGAAAAACACATAAATAGAAATTGTAAAAAATCCCATATATTATTAGAATGCAGTGGTATTAAATACTATCTCCATAAT
>MU528989.1:0-12382 GCA_024362625.1 Silurus asotus
CATTATGCCAAGTCGCCCTTAAATAAAACAGTGCATGGGAAACGGCTTTGGTGTGTTGGTGTCAGTGCACTATGCTACAAACTATTGTAAACAAACTAATGTTCACAAAATAAGTCATATTTTAATCGCTAATAGAGATGATTCATGGAAAATTACATCGGAAATCAGCATTTTTGCTGCAACTAATTTATGAAGGAGTCTGCATCAACTACATTAAAGAGAATCGCTTTATTTAAAGTGAATATAATACCCTAGTTAATGGAGTTGAACATTAATTGAGTCACAGTCACACACCTGACTCGTGTGTGTAGAGAAGGTGAGATGAACTGGGAAAGCAGGCAATGGGGTCAAACCACTGTGAGGAAGGAGGGGGAGGAACTCAACTGTTTCTAAATGCAGTTTTTGCATTAGTTTTTTTTTTCTACTTACACAATTATTTAAGATATACATACATATATTTTTCATATAATAGAGAATACATATAATAGAGAGTGCCAATTTTTTTAAATAATTTTTTTGGGGGTGACAACCCTCGTTTGGGGGGGGCATGTCCAATCCGTCCCCCCTGGGATTTATGCCCATGCTTCTACTGAACTATTTGATCCCGACCTGTAGGAACCTAACCATGAATCCACAGAATAGAAGGAGAATTACAAGATTCAACATCTCTTTTCAGCCATAAAACCCCCTTCCTAAAGTATAGAGTTCAACAGTAGTTGAAGCTGCACCGTTTACCGCATCAACCCTTATTCTTCTTCCTTTTTCCATCTTTCCTCTTCTTTTCCATCCTCCCCCCATTCATAATAGCACTTACCACAGGATCCACCCCTGAGGCACACCGTGTTTATAGTGATATTACAGCAAGCACTTTTCACTAATCAGTTTTATTATAGAAACTATAGGAAGGGATACAAATAATTGATTATTCACACGCTTGCATGAAATAAATTATATAAAAAATTGGTTAGTAAATAAATAAACCCATTCCAATTAGCCATGAGATACAAGCAGAGGACTGATCGACCCGCAGGTGGCTGCTTCTGGCAAGCCTACAATTTTAACCAAAATTATTAGAAATAATGACAATTTAATCTGTTTAATGTCAAATAAGGCCCCTGAAATGCTTTAAAGCAGTACTCTAACTCATTCTGCCCCATGGTAGAATCATCGACTATTGTCAAGAGGTGAGGAGAAATATGACCATATGGGTATAAGAATTCAAGCTGCTCTATCTGATTGCTCACTCCCACTTTGCTACTTTTTCCTGTAATCCCATGGATGAAGAAATAATAAAAACCAAAGCATTATCCATCCACAACACAAAGGGAACTGCTGCTGAGACACAGTATCTATCAGAGCTCTAGCAGTCATAAACATGTGCTGTTTGTCTGTCTGCCTGTGATGGAAAGGGCATTTAAAATGCATAACCCTAACCCTGTAACTATAATTTTTAACCCTACCCCTAACCCTGTAACCATAGTGTATACCCCTACGCCACCCCTATCCATGTAGGGGTTATGACCCTACCCCAACCACTACCCCTAACCCTAAATTATGTCCCTACTCCTGTAACCCTAATTTATAACCCTACCCCTAACACTGTATCCCTTGTTTAAAACCCCCGAACCTAACCCTGTAACCCTAATGTATATCCCTAGCCCACCCATATCCATGTAGGAGTTATTACCCAACCACAACCCCTACCCTGGCAACCCTAATTTATAACCCTGAACCTAACCCTGTAAACCTAATGTATACCCCTACCCCACCTCATCCATATATGGGTTATGACCCTACACCAACCCTAAAGCCTAACCTTGTTATCCTAATTTATAGCATTTACATTTACATTTGTGGCATTTAGCAGACGCCCTTATCCAGAGCGACGTACAAAAGTACTTTGAGTCTCTAGCAATAAATAAATCTACACTGGTACGCCGGATTACAAACTTAATATAAATATAACTCTTTAAAATAAAAAAAATATAAATTCTACAAAGCAAACTTGAAAAGTGCTAATTTAACCACACACCTACCCCTGTTACCCTAACTTATAGCCCTTCCCCACCCAATCCATGTAGGTGTTATGACCCAACCCTTAAACCTGTAACCCTTA
Organism: Silurus asotus; assembly: GCA_024362625.1. Classification (NCBI taxonomy): domain Eukaryota; kingdom Metazoa; phylum Chordata; class Actinopteri; order Siluriformes; family Siluridae; genus Silurus; species Silurus asotus. Next base: position 2,117 of record MU528989.1, read on the forward strand.
TTTATTACCCTGTGCCCTAACCCTGTAGCCATAATTTATAGCACTATTTCTAACCATGTAACCCTAATTTATCACACTAGCCCCCAACCCTGTAACCTTAACGTTTATCCCTACCCCTAACTCTGTAACCATAAGTATAATCTTACCCCCTTACCCTGTAACCTCAAATTATGACCTTACCCCTGACCCTGTAACCCTAATTTATAATTCTGCCCCTAACCCGATAACCCTGACTTAAAACCCTCCCCCTATAACCCTAATTTATAACCTTACCACTAACCTTGTAACCCTAATTTGTAACCATACCTGCTAACCCTGTAATCCTAAATTATGACCCTAACCATAAATTATAAGCATACATCTAACCCTGTTACCCTAATTTATAACCCCACCCTTAACCCTGCAACTCTAATTTGTAACTCAACCGCTAACCTTGTTACCCTAACTCGTAATCCTACCCCTAATTCTGAAACTCTAATTTGTTAACCTACCCTGAACCTGGTAACCCTCAATTATAACCCTACCCCCTAATCCTGTAAACCTAACTTATAACCCTACCCTTAACCATGTTACCCTAACTTATAACACTACCACTAACCCTGTTACCCTATCTTATAATTTAACCCAACCCTATTACCTTAAATTATAACCCTATCCCTAACCCTGTTACCCTAACTCATAACCCTACCCATAACCCTCATTTTTTACCCTAACCCTAACCCTGATTTATAACCCTACCCCCTAACTCTGTTATCCTAAATTATAACCCACCTCTAACCCAGTAACCATAGAATTATACCCCTACCTCAACCCTGTAACCCTAATTTATAACCCTAACCCGCAACCCTATTTTATTACCCAACCCATAACGCAGTAACCCTAAATAATAAGTCAAGTCAAGTTTATTTCTATAGCGCTTTTCACAACAGAAATTGTCTCAAAGCAGCTTTACAGAAATCAACAGTCAAGGTGAATGGTGTGCATTTATCTCTAATGAGCAGCCATAGTGACTGTGGCAAGGAAAAACGCCCATAGATGTTATAAGGAAAAAACCTTGAGAGGAACCAGACTCAGAAGTGGAACCCATCCTCATTTGGGTGACATCAAGAGTTTGATCATAAATCTTTCAACAATACAGAACACTGGAGAGTGAGAACTAACATGAGCACTGAAGTGTGTGATTATAAGTAATGTTCTTTCTACAATCATAAACAGTTTTTATGGTTATTAAACCAGGAGACACTGAGCAAATCATAAAGTAGCTTAACATTTGTGATCCAACACCAGTTTCTCCATGCCAGAGCCTTTAAACACTCCAGAAGGTCCAATGTCAAAACTCCACACATGTAGTGGGATCCAATTGGCACTGGTACATCCCTAGATAGTACGGGATGTTTGCAATTTCGGCATCTACTTCTTTAAAGGTCTATAATCTTCATGAGGTGGGACGTGACTGGAGCTGGCCAAACCTCCGATGTCTCGGATCGAGAGAGAGAAAAGCAGTGGATAGAAATTAGCGTAGCTGCTGTTCATGATTTTAACAGCACAAGTTAATGATGTGCATGTGATCAGATGTACTGGAGCACAAGTTTATGATGTGAGAGGTGTTATGTGTAGGCTTTGCTAAAAAGATACGTTTTTAATCTGCACTTAAACTGAGAGAGTGTGTCTGAGCCCCGAACACTGTCAGGAAGACTATTTCAAACTTTAGGAGCTAAATATGAAAATGATCTACCGCCTTTAATGGACATTGCTATTCTAGATCTCAGGGAGCATGATGGACCGTGTTAAAAGACTGGAGAGATACATGGGAGCCAAAACATTTTAGGGCTTCATAAGTAACAAGTTGTAGTTTGTAGTCGATTCGAAACTTGACAGGTAGCCAGTGTAGGGACGATTAGATGGGGGGTTATTTGATCATATTTTCTTGACCTTGTAAGAACTCTGGCTGCCGCATTCTGAACTAACTGAAGCTTGTTTATTAATGATGCAGGACATCCACCTAGTAATGCATTACAATAGTCTATTCTGGAGGTCATGAAAGCATGGACGAGCTTTTCTGCATCAGATATAGATAACATATTTCTTAGCTTAGCAATATTTCTAAGGTGAAAGAAGGCTGTTTTTGTAACCTGGTTGATATGATTATTGAAGGACAACTTGCTGTCTAAAATAACTCCCAGGTCTTTTACCGTTGAACTAGTAGTTACAGAACATCCTTCTAAATGCAGGTTGAAATGCTGGAGCTTCTGTATACTGTTTTTGGGCCGATGAGCAAAATCTCTGTCTTATCAGAATTTAATAGTAGAAAGTTGTCGGTCATCCAATCTCTTATTTCATTAACACACTTAGTTATTCAAGCTAATTGAGCTGTATTGCCTGGTTTGATGAAATATATAGCTGGGTATCATCAGCATAACAGTGAAAGCTAATTCCATGCCTTTTAATAATATTTCCTAAGGGAAGCATGTATATTGTGAAAAGCAGGGGTCCTAGAGCTGAACCTTGTGGCACACCATAATTTACTAGCATTAGCCTGGATAGCCCTCCATTTAAGTCTACAAAATGGTAATGATCGGACAGGTAGGATTTAAACCAGTTTAATGCCTGTCCCTAAATGCCAATATAATTTTGTAAACGATCTAGGAGGAGATCAAGATCTATAGTGTCGAATACAGCACTAGCATCTAGTAAAACTAACAGCAAGATGAAGCCTTGGTCTGAAGCCAAAAACACGTCATTAGTGATTTTAACTTGAGCAGTTTCTGTGCTATGATGGACCCTGAAACCTGATTGAAACTATTCAAAGATATTGTTCTCTTGTAAGTGGGAACATAACTGGGCAGCGACAATCTTTTCTAAAATCTTAGACATAAATGGGAGATTTGAAATAGGTCTGTAATTCGTTAGCTTGTTTGGATCCAGATTAGGTTTCTTAATGAGGGGCTTAATAACTGCTAGCTTGAGGGATTTAGGGACATGACCTAACGATAGTGAGGAGTTAATAATGTTGAGAAGAGGTTCACCAGCTGTATATAACACTTCCTTCAATAGATTAGTTGGAATAGGATCTAACTGACATGTTGATTTAGCTTTGGTAATAACATTGTACAGCTCATTCTGTCCTATACATGTAAAACAGTGTAGTTGTGGAGTTGAAGGTGAGATTGTGACCCTAACCCTAAATTATAACCATACTTCTAACACTGCTACCCTAATTTAACCCTAGAATTCAAGAGTTATATTTAAATTAAGTTTGTAATCAGGCGTACCAGACTTATAACCCTACCCTTAATCCTGTTATCCTATATTATAACCCTAACCCAGTAACCCTAAATTTCAACCCTACCCTAACCCTGTAACCCTAATTTATTACCCTACTCCTAACCCTGCTTCCTAACTTATAACCCTACCCCTAACCCTGTAACCCTAATTTATTACCCTACCTGCTAACCCTGTAAGCCTAAAATGTAACCGTACCCTGAACCCTAAATTATAATCTTAACCCTAACTCATAACCCTATCCCTAACCCTGTTACCCTAACTCATAACCCTACCCGTAACCCAAATTTTTTTCCCTACCTTTATATTTATAACCATACACCTATCCCTGATGTAGAACCCTACCCCCTAACCATGTTATCCCAAATTATAACCCTACCCCTCACCTAGTAACCCAAAATATAACCCTACTCCAACAGTGTAACCCTGATTTGTAACCTTACCCCTAACCCTGTAACTCTAATTTATTACCCTACCGCTAATTTAAAACCCTACCTGCTAACCCTGTAAGCCTAAATTGTAACCCTAACTCTAAATTATAGCCCTACCTTTAAGCCTCTTACCCTAACTCATAACCCTAACCCTAACCCTGTTATCCTAACTCATAACCCTACCCATAACCCTGTAACCCAAATATTTTCCCTACCCTTATATTTATAACTATACACCTATCCTTGACTTATAACCCTACCCCCTAACCATATTATCATAAATTATAACCCTACCCCAACACTGTAACCCTGATTTTTAACCCTACCCTAACCCTGTAACCCTAATTTGTAATCCTACCCCAACTCTGTAACCCTAATTTATTACCCTACCCTAATTTATAACCCTACAAGCCTAAATTATAACCCTACCCTTAACCCTAAATTAGAACCCTAACCCTGTAACTCTAATTTTTACAACCCTACCCAACCCTCTTACCCTAACTCATAACCTTACCCCTAACCCTGTTTCCCTAAATCATAACCCTACCCTAACACTGTAACCCTAATTTATTACCCTACCCCTTTACCCTGTAACCATAACTTATAACCTTACCCCAACCCTGTTACCCTAAATAATAACCCCTTTCCATAATCTTCTAACCCTAATTTGTAATCTTACCGCACCCCTAACCTCCTAACTGTTATGTCCTACACCTAGTCTATTAGCTAACCACTAAGACCAAACCCATGACTTTCACACTGTGCACTACACTTCTCTTTTACTTTGCACCTTTCTCCTATCTTTTATGTAGAATATTTAATCTAAACTTTTTGACAATGCACAGTAATGCAAAAAATAAACTTTGCAGAAAAAACCTATCAAGCTATTAATAAGGGTTTCTGTAAATATTTTGGTTGGAAATGCTTGTATTTCCACAGTCTACAATGTGAATGTCATGGAACAGGAACCAAAAACTGCAATTCCCAGCATACACTGCAGCCTACAAACATGGCTGCTGTGGACTACACCTCCCAGACCTCAGCTACAGTTCCATGTTCACAGTCACCCAGTTCCTGATTGATTACACCTGTAATTAATTCCACACAGACCCCTATGGAAGAGTTTTAAAGGACTCACAAAGCCTAGGCTCAGTTTATTTCTGGACAAACTCAACTTGGTTATTTTATCAACTTTTTTAATTGTAGAATTGCTATTTGCACAACATCCGGTTCTGCTTTACTAAAAAGAACAGACTTTGCATTCATTTTATTATTAGTTTCTGTTTGAAAGTCAAGTCCTCCTTCCGCCTTCAGAGAATTCTACTCCTCATAGGATCATCACCCCATGCACACCGGTTATTGCTCTATCCCATTCGGCATTCTTACCATGCATGTTTCTCTCAAAAATCTTTTTGTTATGTAATATCTTGTCCGTCATTGGGTCATCTCTTTAGGCACACCTGTTATTGCGTCATCCAATTGCTATTAAATATTTGGCTATATGTAAAATTTTAACTGTGTTTGGAAAGGAGGCCTTCAAGAACCATCCTGACCAATAGAGACATCCTGCATTGAACATTGAATCATATCTTAACATAGAACTAACACAAGAGAAAATTACATACACAAACAGTCAAGTCTTAATAATAAACAAAAAAAAAAATCAAACAATAGGATTGTCCTATAATGATCATAGAATTGTCTAAAATATGACACCCTACAGGTAACACATACAATGTCTCTAGGTTACGTATGTAAAACTAGTTCCCTGAGAGAACAAGGCACTGCGTCGAAACGCTTTTGGAATGCTGCGCGTTGTTCATGCTCTGTCATCGGCGGGCGATGTCGCATAAACCAGGAAGCTACAAAATGGCTGAGAGATAGTAGCGACATTAGCTTCTGAAAAAAGTGACGATACGCGCTTGCAGGGAGTATGGCCCGAGACGCAGCATCTTGTTCCCTCAGGGAACTAGGGTTACATACGTAACCTAGAGACGTTCCCTTTCAGGAACTCCAGCTGCTTCAGAACACTTTGGGAATAAGTATTCCATCACACTGTACTGACCAGTCCCTGCCTAGTTTGTCTGGGCACCACCAGCATGCAGAACAGAGGAGCTAGGAGTTGCTCTGATGTCGAGGTCGTAAAACCCGACGAAGGTCAAAGGCATGGACCAACCCGCAGCGTTGCATATGTCCTGCAGGGGCACCCCTGCGGACCAGGCTCTAGAGGCAGGCATACTCCGGGTGGAATGAGCCTTGACTCTGAAAGGAGTGGGAAGACCAGAGGACTCATAACCAGAGGAAATCACATCCACTATCCATCTGCTGAGAGTCTGCTTATTGGCTGGAAAAACTTTTTATAAGGGCCATAGCATACAAACAGCTGCTTCGACTTCCTCTTAGGACTCACACTGTACACAGTCATTTCTGCTTCTCCTGGTCTGGAGCTAGGAGGAGGTCAGAATGTCTGCAACACGACAAGTCATGAGGGTGGTACATACCCCGATCTAGGATAGAGGAAAGCACTGGCCACAGACAAGGCCTGTAGGTCCCCGATCCTTTTAAGAAAGGATATCGCCAATAGGAAGGTGGTTTTAACCGACAGGTAACCAAGAGCCACCTTGGCCAAAGGCTTGAAGGTAGAGCCACCAACATGATGGCCTAATCCCATGCAGGCACTCTGACGAGAGGGTTTCCCTAGCGACAGCCCCACCGGCGTACAACGCCGGGTACAATGAGCTGCGATAGCAGACATGTAAACCTTCAAGGTGGACATACTGTTTCTGCAAGAACTTCAAAACCAAGCAGTTGACTGGGTCTAACCGATGGTGCTCAAACCATGTGGAGAACAGCTGCCATCTAGTGGCATACTCCTTGTCGAGGGAGCTCTTAAACGGAGGATGTTCTCAACTACCTCAGCAGAGAGACCAGCCACCAGAAACAGTGCCCCCTCCGGGCCCACAGCCATAGCCTCCATAACTCTGGTTGGGGATAAACCAGGGTTCCCCCAGCCTGCGAGAAGAGATCCCTCCTAGGAGGAATTTCCAAAGGAGGTCCCTCGAGGAGGGACAGCGGGTCCACAAACCACGGCCTGCCCGGCCAACAAGGTGCTACCAGGAGGAGACGTACTCCATCCTGGCAGATTCTCTCCAGAACTCCTGGGTGCGGTGCGATGGGAGGGAAGGCGTACAGACGAGGCCTCGGCCACGTCTGCGGCATGGCATTATGGGTGTGAGAGAGAACCAGAGTGGACAGTGCGAGGTGTCCCAAGTCACAAACATATCTACCTGGGCTCTGTAATACCTCTATTATTTCTGCTCCACCAACTTGGGGTGGAGCCTCCATTGTAGGGATATGAAAGGCTCTCAGCGAGAGGAGATTCCCTTGAGACCACAAAATCCGGCGCACCAGCCTGTGCAGGGGGCGAGATTGGAAACCCCCCTGACGGTTGATGTACGAGACCACTGACGTTTTGTCCACATGGACTAGCACGTGGTGATCTCTCAGGTCTCGGAGGAAGTGTTCAAGTGCCATAGGCACAGCCATCATTTTCAGGCAGTTGGTTACAATGTAGCTCATCCCACAGACGTTGAGCGGAGCCGCCACTCATGAACGCTCCCCACCCTGTGAGGGATGCATCGGTCATTAGCATTGCATAACGACAAGGCGCTCCCAGGATGGGGCCTTGAGACAGGAATGCGTGTTCCCTCCATATATCTAAGGCTCGAAGAGCTCACCTTGAATCTTTGATAGTACGGAGTGGGCTGCCCCCTCGGGAAAACGGTCTGTCTCTGAGCCACCACTGGAGGAGTCTAATATGAAGGAGGCAAAGTGAAATCACGTTCCAGCAGCCTCTGGAACTGCCTCACAGTGAGGGGTTGGCCTTCTCTCACTCTCCCGACTGCTGTGAAAATAGCCGTGATCCGGGTGGGAGACAATTCTGCCTGCAGCACGGTCGAGTCCCATACCACACCCAAGAAGCAAACCTCAGAAACCTCTGATTAGCAGGAAGGACGGCAGAAGTAGCTGTTGGGGCATTCAGCAGAATAGCCCTGTCCATGTCAAATCAAATGGAATCAAATAAAATTTTATTCATCACATACACATACATACAGTGTATGACATGCAGTGAAATGCATGACGGTCCGGCATGAGGGAATAGGATAGGGAAAAAGAAAGAAGCAGAAAAAAAAACTATATAAAATAAAATAGGGATATAAAGATATATGTATGTGAAACAAAGAGAAAAATGTATATACAAAAAAAATTCTTATGGCAGTAGACAGTGAAACAGTAAACATAGTGTAAACAATAGACAATTTTTGTGGTGGGTTGTCCATAAAGTGTCCGTGTGAGGTATGGTGTGGTTTGAAGGTCCGTAAGTGTCCATGTGCAGGTTGGTGTGGTATAAAATAAAATAAATATAAAGTGCACTGTGCTGTGCGAGTCCAGAGTGTCGTGGTGCGAAAGGTGAGATATGTACAGAGAAGAAGCGTGATGATGATGATGATGAGAGTGGGCCAGTCTTTAGATCCTTAGTGTTTCCTGGTTTAAACACCGAATGGCCTGCGGGAAGAAGCTCCTCCTCATTCTCTCTGTGTTCGCCTCAGGGAGCGGAAGCGTTTCCCCGAACGCAACAGAGAAAAGAGTCCATTGTTGAGAAAAAAGTCCATTAATCGGGAATCTCCGACAAGGTGAGCCACAGATGCCTCTCTGTGGTCAATAAGGCTGCCATCACCCGACCCATGCCCTTGGTGGCCCTTAAGGAGCCCTGCGAACGTAACTCCTTAACATCGTCAGCCCCAGAGCTGAAACCCTCGTCCAAATCTCACAGCAGGTCGGCCTAGTATGCCTGCAACACACTCATAGTGTGTAGGCAGCCCATGGCTTTGCCTACTGCCGTGTAAGCCTTACCCAACAAATAATAATAATAAACTTTATTTTGTATAGCGCCTTTAAAAGAAGTTTCTCAAAGCGCTTGACATAAAAGATTAAATTAAAAGATATACATGATATTACAGACACTAAAAATAAAAACCCAATAAATAACAAACAAAGAAGTCACATAAAAGTTACCCTAAAAAAGTATGTTTTAAGATGGGATTTAAAATTACCCAGGGATTCTGCATTCCTGATCTCTGAGGGCAGGGAATTGCACAGTTTGGGAGCCAAAGAAGAAAAAGCCCGTTCACCCACAGTTTTTAGCCGTGTTTTTTGGGCAGTTAGAAGACCTAGCTTCAGAAGAGCGTAGAGCTTGTGAAGGTGTGTAGGGGGTTAACAGCTCACACAGGTATTGAGGGGCCAAATTATTCAAGGCCTTCTAAGCATTAGAATTTTAAACTCAATACGAAAACTAACAGGAAGCCAGTGCAATTTTTCCAGGATAGGTGTGATGTGTTCCCTTGCACTGGTCCTAGTCAGAATTCAAGCAGCTCAATTTTGTACCAACTGTAATTTACTTTGGGTAGCTTTAGGAACTCCAGCCAGCAAAGCATTACAGTAGTCAAGATGTGAAAATACAAAAGTGTTGATCAACTTTTCAGCCACAGAAAAAAGTCAGCATGGGACGTAATTTGGCAATGTTTCTGAGAAGAAAAAACGACGCCTTGACAGTGCTACAAACATGATGGTCAAATGTTAAATTGGCGTCAAATATCACCCGCAAATGTTTTTGTTTAGTTTTGAATTTTAAAGCAGAGCCATTCAAACTTAAGGTTACGGACTCTGCTTTACATAACTGATAAGGTGAACCAATAAGCATCACTTCAGTCTTGTCACTGTTTAGACAAAGATAATTTTTAGACATCCATTTCTTATTCTCAGTAAAACATTGAGAGAGAAAAGACACAGGCATATTGACATCAGGTTTAGAATCACTACCTCCAGGAGCTCAGGCTGTGATGAGTCTGTGAGCTCGCTAGCATCGAAGAGACCCGGAGCTCTGTCACACACACACCAGGGGAAGACAACGCCGGAGTGAATACCTTCCTCAGGGAACAGGAGCTCAGCCCAGCAGGGGAGGCTGGGGAGGACTCATCTCTCTCCATGCCTTCTGCTAGGTCGGCCAGCGAGACCCACTACCTTTGGCGCCGCTTCACCTCAGCGAGGCGCTCTCTCCTCGAAGAATGATCTCCAAGAGCGGAGAGTACAATTAGCTATATGGCTACAGCACAGACAATCATCTCTCTCAAGATCCAACTGAGCATGCTTCACTCCCTGACAAACAACGCACATGCGAAAGTTCATTTGTCTAGCCATGCTGCACAGATTCCAACTTCCTGTCATTAACTCATGGGGACTATAACCTGTGCTTTTATGTACAATTCCCCTTACCAAGATTAAAAGTTTTGGAGGATTTTGAGCTCAGTTCGGACCATTCTCTAATACCATTTTTTCAAGGTCGTTTTTAGTGTTCTTTCTAATCTCTCCAAGCCTCCTGATGATTGCGGGTGATGTGCTATATGCAGCTGGTGTTTTATCCCAAGCAGTTTTGCTAGATCAACATGATTTTTTTCCTGTGAAGTGGGTGCCTCTATTACTTTCTAGACTCAAA
>MU529548.1:4605-18939 GCA_024362625.1 Silurus asotus
TTGGACAAGCCAAAAATCGAATGCTGCACTCTGATTGGACGAGCCAAAAATCGAATCCTGCTTCCTGATTGGACGAGCCAAAAATCAAATCCTGCTCCCTGATTGGACGAGCCAAAAATTTAATGCTGCACTCTGATTGGACGAGCTAAAAACCGAATGCTGCTCCCTGATTGGACAAGTCAAAAATAGAATGCTGCTCCGTGATAGGACGAGCCAAAATTCGATTGCTGCTTCCTGATTGGACGAGCCAAAAATCTAATGCTGCTTCCTGATTGGACGAGCCAAAAAATGGATTGCTGCTTCCTGATTGGACGAGCCAAAAATCGAATGCTGCTTCCTGATTGGACGAGCCAAAAAATGGAATGCTGCCTCCTGATTGGACGAGCCAAAAATCGAATGCTGCTTCCTGATTGGACGAGCCAAAAATCTAATGCTGCGTCCTGATTGGACGAGTCAAAAAATGAAATGCTGCTACCTGATTGGACGAGCCAAAAATCGAATCCTGCTCCCTGATTGGACGAGCCAAAAATCAAATCCTGCTCCCTGATTGGACGAGCCAAAAATCGAATGCTGCTCTCTGATTGGACGAGCGAAAAATCTAATGCTGCTCCGTGATAGGACGAGCCAAAAATCGAATGCTGCTTCCTGATTGGACAAGCCAAAAATGGAATGCTGCACTCTGATTGGACGAGCCAAAAATCGAATGCTGCTTCCTGATTGGACAAGCCAAAAATCAAATCCTGCTCCCTGATTGGACGAGCCAAAAATGGAATGCTGCACTCTGATTGGACGAGCCAAAAATCGAATGCTGCTCCCTGATTGGACGAGGCAAAAATCGAATGCTGCTCCCTGATTGGACAAGCCAAAAATCGAATGCTGCTCTCTGATTGGACGAGCCAAAAATCTAATGCTGCTCCGTGATAGGACGAGCCAAAAATGGAATGCTGCACTCTGATTGGAAGAGCCAAAAATCGAATCCTGCTCCCTGATTGGACGAGGCAAAAATCAAATCCTGCTCCCTGATTGGACGAGCCAAAAATCGAATGCTGCTCTCTGATTGGACGAGCCAAAAATCTAATGCTGCTTCCTGATTGGACGAGCCAAAAATCGAATGCTGCTCTCTGATTGGACCAGCCAAAAATCTAATGCTGCTTCCTGATTGGACGAGCCAAAAATTGGATTGCTGCTTCCTGATTGGACGAGCCAAAAATCAAATCCTGCTCCCTGATTGGACGAGCCAAAAATCGAATGCTGCTCTCTGATTGGATGAGCCAAAAATCTAATGCTGCTCCGTGATAGGACGAGCCAAAAATCGAATGCTGCTTCCTGATTGGTAAATAGAATAGTTTGTCTACTTTGTGACATTAAACTGTACATATATTTGTTAAATAAAGTGACCTGTTTTAAAGATTGCTTTATTTTTTGTCTTTTTTCAAAGACTTGTTTGGCCTACGTTTAATATGAGTTAAATATTTAAATGCTGTTCAGATTACATACTCTACATTTTATTCAATTCATACTGGAATTAGTGACATAACTTTTAATGAAGTAAGTTTTGCAGTAAGGTGTTGATAGTTTTACACAAGTAGCTTTACAGCACAGGTTGTCAAGAAGGCTTTACAGCACAGGTTGGAATGAAGTTTTTTTCAATTAGCTGCAGTCCAGACAGAATTAAATGGTTTTGAATAATGGAAAAGAAGCCATGTTGGTTCAATAGGTCTATTGACTGCTTGCACAGGGGGAAATGGTAGCTCAAAGGTTAAGGTGTTGGTTTACAGATTAGTAAGTCCCCACAAGGTCGGCATTTCAAGCCCCGGCATCATCAAGGTCTCGGCTTTCCGCAGGACTCCCTAATCGTCTCTGCTTAATTGACACTTTACTCTTTATTCATCTGCAATTGTGATTCAATTCATATGTACTTTGTACTCCAATATATATTTAACCAAACCCTAACTCTTTATTCTCAAAAATATTTTTTACTCAAAACCTAAAGGTCTTGTTTAAATTTTTTAAATATAGATTGGGTAGTGTAAATGCCTGTGTGTGAAGGCCTGTGTGTGCTTGTGTGTGTGAGCAATGGTGTGGTGTCAGCATTGATCGAGTAGTGTCAATATGCATTAGATAGGGTCAGAACAGGTCGGGGTGTCAGTTCAGATCGGGCAGTGTCAGGAGTGTCATTAAGGATTGGGTTGTGGCAGTTCAAATTGAGTAGTGTGAGTTGAGTTCAGGTAGTGTGAGTACAGATCGGGTAGTGTTAGTATGGATGGAGTAAGACAAAAAGATCAGATAAGATAAGATATACCTTTATTCGTCCCACAGTGGGGAAATTTCTCTGTTACAGCAGCAAAGAAAAAATAAATGCAAATATATAAAAGAATAGACACATACTATAGTATACCGTATATACACAACACAATGTATAAATACAAATAAGGAAAAAAAGAGACAACTAGTAATTGGTTATGCACGTATTGCAGGTAATATTGCACACAGGTAGTATTATCACACAGTTATATAATAGCAGTGTGTATTATGGTGACTGGTTTACTAGGAGCAGCTTTGATTGTAAAGTCTAAGAGCAGCAGGGAGAAAAGACCTTCTGTAACGCTCCTTCAGACACTTAGAATTTAACAGTCTGGTCACTGAAGGAGCAGCTTAATGATGAAACGGTTTTATACAGGGGGTGAGAGACGTTTCCCAGCAATAATGATGGTTTTGCTACCATTCTCCTTTCTCCCACCTCCTGTACAGTGTCCAGAGGAATCCCCAGGGCTGAGCTGGCCTTCCTGATCTGCTTGTCCAGTCTCTTACTGTCTGCAGTAGAGATGTTGCTGCTCCAGCAGACCAAACCATAGAATATGGCTGAGGCCACCACAGAGTCAAAAAAGGTCTTCAGTAGCTCTCCCTGCACTCCAGAAGACATTAGTCTCCTCAGCAGAAAGAGTCTGCTCTGTGCTTTCTTATAAATTGCCTCAGTGTTGTCTGTCCAGTCCAGTTTGCTGTTTAGATGAACACCCTGGTATTTGTAAGAGTCCACTCTCACAATGTCCTTTCCCTGACTGTTCACTGATGGTAATGGTGAAGGGTGTTTGTGCCTACGGAAATCCACCACCAGTTCTTTGGTGTGAGTACAGATCGGGTAGTGGGAGCGGGAGTACAGATGGAGTAGTGTGGCAGATTAGGTTGTGTGGCAGATTGGGTAGTGTAAGTACAGTTCGGGTAGTCTGGCAGATCGGGTAGTGTGGCAGAACGGGTAGTGTGGCAGAACGGGTAGTGTGAGTACAGATCGGGTAGTGTGAGTACAAATCGGGTATTTTCAGTACAGATCTGGTAGTGTGACTACAGATCGGATAGTTTTGGTAAAGATCAGGTAGTGTGGGTACCGATCGGGTAGTGTGAGTGTAAGTACAGGTCGGGTAGTGTGAGTACAGATCGGGTAGTGTAAGTACAGATCTGGTAGTGTGGGTGTGAGTACAAAACATGTAGTGTGTGTGGGTACAGACCGGGAAGTGTGGCAGATTGGGTAGTGTGAGTATGGATCGGTGGTTTCAGTACAGGTCTGGTAGTGTGAGTACAAATCGGGTAATTTCAGTACAGATCAGGTAGTGTGAGTACAGATTGGTTAGTTTTGGTAAAGATCGGGTAGTGTGGGTACCGATCGGGTAGTGTGAGTGTAAGTACAGGTCGGGTAGTGTGAGTACAGATTGGGTTGTGTAAGTACAGATTGGGTAGTCTGGCAGATCGGGTACTGTGTGGCAGAACGGGTAGTGTGAGTACAGATTGGGTAGTGTGAGTGTGAGTACAGATCGGGTAGTGTGTGTGTGTGTGGGTACAGATCGGGTAATGTGGCAGATGGGGTAGTGTGAGTACAGATCGGGTAGTTTCAGTAAAGATCAGGTAGTGTGGCAGATCAGGTAGTGGTGAGTACAGATTGCATAGCGTGGCAGATTGGGTAGTGTGATCGGCTCTTCTCTGTTCTGGCACCGAGGTGGTGGAATGAACTTCCCCTAGATGTCCGTACAGCAAAGTCCCTGACTATCTTCAAGCGACGACTGAAGACCTACCTCTTCCTCAAATACTTAAATTAGCACTTCCAAGCTTGTAGAATTCAAGGGTTACATTTATATTAAGTTTGTAATCTTGCGTACCAGTGTAGATTTATTCATTACTAGAGACTCAAAGCACTTTTGTACGTCGCTCTGGATAAGGGCGTCTGCTAAATGCCGCAAACGTAAATGTAAATGTGTGGCAGATCAGGTAGTGAGGCAGACCAGGTTCTGTGGCAGATCGGGTAGTGTGGCATTTTTAGTTAAATACCCCACAAGGTAGCCACAGTCCAGACAAAAGTAAATGGTGTTAAAGTATGGATAGGAAGCCATGTTGTTTCATTAGGTCCATTGATTGCTTGCATGGGGGGAATTGGTAGCTCAGTGGTTAAAGTGTTGATTTACCTATCAGCAGGTCCCCAAGGTTGGGGGTTCAAGCCCTGACAACATCAAAGTAAAAGTATTATTTCTTTTTTGAAATCTTATAGTTTGTCTACTTTGTGACATTAAACTCTACATCTATTTTTTTATTAAATAAAACTGTTTAAACGATTGTTTTATTTCTTTTTTCAAAGAGTTGTTTGACCAATGTTTATTATGAGAAAAAAACTCAAGTTTTGTTTAGATCATATACACTACATTTTATTTAAGTCATACTAGAAGTGGTGACTTATACCTTGTAATAGAATAAGTTTTGCAGTAAGTTTTTAATAACTTTACAAAAGTAGGATTGTCAGGAAAGCTTTTACAGCACAGGTTGTGGTGTTCCAATTAGCTGCATTCCCAATAGAATTACGTGGTGTTAACGTATGAATAAGAAGCCATGTTGGTTCATTAGTTCCATTTTCTGCTTGCACAGTGGGGAATGGTAGCTCAGTGGTTAATTTGTTGGTTTACAGGTCAGCAGGTCCCCACAAGGTTGCCGGTTCAAGCATTGACATCATCAAGTTAACATTTTTATTTTGAAATCGAATAGATTGTCTACTTTGTGACAATAAATTCTCCTTAATCATCTATGCTAATTATATAAATAATGCCACTTTACTCTCTATTCAACTGCAATTGTGATTCAATTCATATGTACTTTGTACTCCACTATATATTTAAACAAACCCTAACCCTTTATTCTCCAAAACTATTTTTACTCAAAACTTAATGGCTTGTTTTAATTTTTTATTTAATTTAAATTAAAATATTTATCAGTACAGATATGTGTCAGTACAGATTGGGTAGTGTGAGTGTCATTACAGATTGGGAAGTGTGAGGTCAGATAGGGTATTTTTAATTCAGAACAGGTAGTTTCAGTACAGATCATGTAGTTTCAGTACATATCAGGTAGTGTGAGTGAGACTGCCGATCGCGCAGTGTGAGGATAAATCGGGTAGTGTGAGTGCAGATCGGGTAGTTTCAGTACGGGTCTGGTAGTGTGAGTAAAGATTGGGTAGTTTCAGTACAGATCGGGTAATGTGGGTACAGATTGGGAAGTTTCAGTACAGATCGGGTAGTGTCAGTACAGATCGGTTAGTGTCAGTTCAGATTGGGTAGTGTGAGTGTGAGTACAGATTGGGTAGTGTGAATGTCAGTACCAATCGGGTAGTTGAGTAAAGATTGAGTAGTGTAAGTTCAGATCGGGCAGTGTGGGTACAGTTTGGGTAGTGTTAGTACTGATTAAGTAGTTTCAGTACAGATCAGTATATGTATGGTAGAGTGAGTACAGATCGGGTAGTTTTTGTACAGATTGGGAAGTGTCAGAACAGATCGTGTAGTGTGTAATGTGTCAGTACAGATTGGGTAGTGTGAGTGTCATTATAGATTGGGTAGTGTGAGTTCAGATTGGGTATTTTTAATTAAGAACAGGTAGTTTCAGTACAGATCATGTAGTTTCAGTACATATCAGGTAGTGTGTGTGAGATTGCCAATCGGGCAGTGAGAGGACAGATCGGGTAGTGTGAGTGCAGATCGGGTAGTTTCAGTACGGGTCTGGTAGTGTGAGTAAAGATTGGGTAGTTTCAGTACAGATCGGGTAATGTGGGTACAGATTGGGAAGTTTCAGTACAGATCGGGTAGTGTCAGTACAGATCGGTTAGTGTCAGTTCAGATTGGGTAGTGTGAGTGTGAGTACAGATTGGGTAGTGTGAGTGTCAGTACCAATCGGGTAGTTGAGTAAAGATTGAGTAGTGTAAGTTCAGATCGGGCAGTGTGGGTACAGTTTGGGTAGTGTTAGTACTGATTAAGTAGTTTCAGTACAGATCAGTATATTTATGGTAGAGTGAGTACAGATCGGGTAGTTTTTGTAGAGATTGGGAAGTGTCAGAACAGATCGTGTAGTGTGTAATGTGTGAGGACAGATCGGGTAGTGTGAGTGCGGATCGGGTAGTTTTAGTACAGATCGGGTATTGTAAGTACAGATTGGGTAGTGTGAGTACAAATCGGGTAGTTTCAGTACAGATCGGGAAGTGTGAGAACAATTTGGGTAGTGTTTCAGATTGGGTAGTGTGGCAGATTGGGAAGTGTAAGTACAGATCATGTATTCTGGCAGATCGGGTAGTGTGGCAGATCGGGTAGTGTGAGTATGGATCGGTGGTTTCAGTACAGGTCTGATAGTGTGAGTACAAATCGGGTAATTTCAGTACAGATCAGGTAGTGTGAGTACAGATCGGGTAGTTCGGTACAGATCGGGTAGTGTGAGTACAGATCGGGTAGTGTGAGTACAGATTGGGTAGTTTGGTACAGATCGGGTAGTGTGGCAGAATAGTTAGTGTGAGTACAAACTGATTAGTTACGGCACAGATCGGGTAGTGTGAGTACAGATATGGTAGTATCAGTAGTATAAGTAAGGTTAGGGTAGTGTCCACGGATCTCGTATTGTAAGTTCAGAGCTGTAAGTGTGAGTATAGATCGGGTAGTTTTAGTACATATCCGGTAGTTTCAGTACAGATCGGGTTGTGTGAGTACAAATCAGCTAGTGTGGGTACAGATCGGGTAGTGTGAGGGTGAGTACAGATCAGGTAATGTAAGTACAGATCGGGTAGTGTGGCAGATCAGGTAGTGTGAGTAGTAATTGGGTAGTGTGGCAATTTGGGTAGTGTAAGTACAAATCGGGTAGTTTCAGAAGAGATCAGGTAGTGTGATTACAGATTGGGTAGTTTCGGTACACATAGAGTAGTGTGAGTACAGATTTAGTAGTGTGATTACAGATCGGGTAGATTTGTACAGATCAAGTAGTGTGGGTTCAGATCGGGTAGTGTGAGTGTAAGTACAGATCGTGTAGTGTGAGTGTGGGTACAGATATGGTAGTGTGGCAGATTGGGTTGTGTAAAAACAGATTGGGTTGTCTGGCAGATTGAGAAGTGTGGCAGGTTGGGGAGTGTGAGTACATATATATATGTTAGTATTAGTAGTATTAGTAAGGATAGGGTACTGTCTACGGATCGGGTATTGTAAGTACAGACCTGGTAGTGTGAGTATAGATTGGGTAGTTTCAGGACAGTTTGGGTAGTGTCAGTACAGATCGGGTAGTTCCAGTACAGATCGGGTATTGTGAGTACAGATCAGCTTGTGTGGGAACAGATCGGGGAGTGTGAGTGTAAGTACAGATTGGGTAGTTTGAGTTAAAATCGGGTAGTTTCAGTTCAGATCAGGTAGTGTGGCAGATCGGGTAGTGTGAGTAGAGAATGGGTAGTGTGGCAGATCGGGTAGTGTGGCAGATCGGGTGGTGTGAGTACAAACCGGGTAGTTTTGGTACAGATCTGGTAGTGTGGCAGGTCAGGTAGTGTGAGTACAAATCTGGTCGTTTCAGAACAGATCAGGTAGTGTGATAACAATTTGGGTAGTTTTGGTACAAATCGTAGTGTGAGTATAGATCGGGTAGTTTCAGTAAGGAACAACTAGTGTCTGTACAGAATGGGTAGTGTGAGTGAGAGTGCAGATCGGGTAGTGTGGGGACGGATTGGCTAGTGTGACTACATATCGGGTAGTGTGACTACAGATCGGGTAGTTTCACTCAGTACAAATTGATTAGTTTTAGTACCGATTGGGCAGTGTGGGTACAGATCGGGTTGTGTGAGTATAGATCGGGTAGTGTGAGGGTGAGTACACATCAGGTAGTGTGAGGACAGGTTGGGTAGTGTGAGTGCAGATCGGGTAGTGTAAGTGTGAGTACAGATCGAATAGTGTGAGTACAGATCAGGTAGTTTGAGTACATATTGGGTAGTGTAAGTACAGATCGGGTATTGTGATTGTGAGTACAGATTGGGTATTTTCAGTACATATCGGGTAGTCTGAGTACAGATCGGGTATTGTGAGTCTGAGTACAAATTGTGTAGAGTAAGTACAGATCGGGTAGTGTGAGTAAAAATCGGTTAATGGGGGTACAGATCGGGTAGGGTGAGTGTGAGTACAGATCGGTTAGTGTGAGTGTGAGTACAGATCAGGTAGTGTGAGTACAAATCAGGTCACTTTAGTAGAGATCGGGTAGTGTAAGTACAGATCAGCTAAGGTGGGTACAGATCGGATTGTGTGAGTTTGAGTACAGATCGGGTAGTGTGAGTACAGATTGAGTTGTGTGGCAGATTGGGTAGTGTGGCAGATTGAGTAGTGTGATTACAGATCAGGTAGGTTCGGTACAGATCAGGTAGTGTGAGTACAGATGGGGTAGTGTGGCAGATCAGGTAGTGTGAATACAAATCAGGTAGTTTCAGTACAGATCATGTAGTGTCACAGATCAGGTAGCGTGAGTGGGATTGCTGATCAAGCAGTATGAGGACAGATCAGGTAGTGTAAGCGCAGATCGGGTAGTGTGAGGACAGATCAGGTATTTTGAGTGTGAGTACAGTTTGGGTAGTGTGAGTGTTGGTACAGATCGGGTAGTGTGAGTGCAGATTGGGTAGTGTGAGTGCAAATCGGGTAGTGTGAGGACAGATCGGTTAGTCTGAGTGTGAGTACAGATCAGGTAGTGTGAGTAGAAATCAGGTTACTTTAGTAGAGATCGGGTAGTGTAAGTACAGATCAGCTAAGGTGGGTACAGATCAGATTGTGTGAGTTTGAGTACAGATCGGGTAGTGTGAGTACAGATTGGGTTGTGTGGCAGATTGGGTAGTGTGGCAGATTGAGTAGTGTGATTACAGATCAGGTAGGTTCGGTACAGATCAGGTAGTTTCAGTAATGATCATGTAGTGTCACAGATCAGGTAGTGTGAGTACATATCGGGTAATTTCAGTACAGATAATCTAGTGTCTGTACAGTTTAGGTAGTGTGAGTAAGAGTGCAGTTCGGGTAGTGTGAGTACAGATCGGGTAGTGTTACTACAGATCGGGTAGTTTCAGTCAGTACAAATCGGCTAGTTTTAGTACAGATCGGGTAGTGTGAATACAGATCGGTTAGTGTGGGTACAGATCGGATAGGGTGAGTGTGAGTACAGATCGGTTAGTGTGAGTGTGAGTACAGATCAGGTAGTGTGAGTAGAAAATCAGATCACTTTAGTAGAGATCGGGTAGTGTGAGAACAGATCAGCTAAGGTGGGTACAGATCGGGTTGTGTGAGTTTGAGTACAGATCGGGTAGTGTGAGTACAGATTGGGTTGTGTGGCAGATTGGGTAGTTTCAGTACATATTGTGTTTTGTGAGTACAGATTGGGTATTGTGAGTTGAGTACAGATCTGGTAGTTTTAGTACAGATTGGGTAGTGTGGCAGATCGGGTAGTGTGATTACAAATCGGGTATTTTCAGTACAGATCTGGTAATGTGGGTACAAATTGTACAGATCAGGTAGTATGAGTTCAGATCCGAAAGTGTAAGTACAAATCGGGGTTACAGATCGGGTAGTGTGGGTACAGATCATGTAGTTTCAGTACAAATCGGGTAGTGTGAGTAAGAGTACAGATCGCGTAGTCTGAGTTTGAGTACAGATTGGGTAGTGTGGCAGATTGGGTAGTATGGCGGATTGGGTAGTGTGATTATAGATTGGGTAGTGTGAGTACAATTCGGGTAGTTTCAGAACAGATCAGGTAGTGTGAGAACTATTTGGGTACAGATCAACTAGTGTGAGTACAGATTGAGTAGTGTAAGTACAAATCGGGTAGAGTTAGTACAGCTCATGCAGTGTCTATACAGATCGTGTAGTGTAATTCAGAGTGCAGATCGCGTAGTGTGACTACATATCGGGCAGTCTAACTACAGATTGGGTCGTTTTAGTCAGTACAAATTGGGTATTTTCAGTACAGATCGCGCAGTGTGAGTACAGATCGGGTAGTGTGAGTACATATCGGGTAATTTCAGTACAGATAATCTAGTGTCTGTACAGATCGGGTAGTGTCAGTGAGAGTGCAGTTCGGGTACTATGAGTACAGATCGGGTAGTTTCTGTACAGATTAGGTAGTGAGGGTACAGATCTGGTAGTGTGAGTACAGATCGGGGAGTGTGAGTGTTAGTACAGATAGAGTAGTGTGAGTGCAGTTCGGGTAGTTTGAGGACAGATTGGGTAGTGTGACTGTGAGAACAGATCGAGAAGTGTGAGTACAGATCGGGTAGTTTCAGTAAATATTAAGTAGTGTAAGTACAGATCGTGTATTGTGAGTTCAGATCAGGTAGTTTCAGTACATATCGGGCAGTGTGAGTACAGATTGGGTAGAGTAAGTACAGATTGGGTTTTGTGAGTACAGATCGGGTAGTCTGTCTGAATACAAATCAGGTAGTGTAATTTCAAATCGGGTAGTTTCAGTACAGTTTGGGTAGTGTAAAGACAGATCGGGTAGTGTTGCAGATCGGGTAGTGTGGCAGATTGGGTAACGTTAGTACAGTTTGTGTAATCTGGCAGATCAGGTAGTGTGGCAGATCCGGCATTTTGGCAGATCGGTAAGTGTGGCAGATCGGGTAGTGTGCGCACAAATCGGGTATTTTTAATACAGACCTGGTAGTGTGAGTACATATCGTATAAATCGGGTAGTATGAGTACAGATCGGGTAGGGTTAGTACAGATCATGTAGTTTTAGTACAGATCATGTAGTTTCAGTACAGATCATGTAGTTTCAGTACAGATCATGTAGTGTGAGTGAGAGTGCAGATTGCATATTGTGAGTGTGAGTGCAGATTGGGTAGTGTGGCAGATTGGGTAGTGTGATTTCAGATTGGGTGGTTTCAGTACGGTTGGGGTAGTGTAAGTACAGGTCAGGTAGTGTGAGTACAGGTCGGGTAGTGTGAGTGTGAGTACAGATCGGGTAGTGTAAGGTTGAGTATAGATCAGGTAATATAAATACAAATTGGGTAGTTTCAGTACAGATCGGGTAGTGTGAGTACTGATCGTTTAGTGTGGCAGATGAGGTATTGTGGCAGATTGGGTAGTGTGAGTAGAGATCGTGTAGTCTGAAAGATCGGGTAGTGTCGGCAGATCGGTTAGTGTCAGTACAGATCGGGTACTGTGATTACAAATCAGGTATTTTCAGTACATATCTGGTAGCGTGAGTACAAATCGGGTAGTGTTAGTTCGGGTAGTGTGGGTACAGATCATGTAGATTCAGTACAGATCTAGTAGTGTAAGTGAGAGTGAAGATCGCGTAGTTTGAGTGTGCATAAGGATCGGGTAGTGTGCGTACAAATCGGGTAGTGTGAGTGTGAGTACAGATTGGGTAGTGTGGCAGATTGGTTAGTTTGGCAGATTGGGTAGTGTGATTACTGATCGGGTAGTTTTGGTACAGATCAGGTAGTGTGAGTACAGATTGGAAAGTGTGGGTACAGATCGGGTAGTGTGAGTACAAATCGAGCAATGTGGCAGATTGGGAAGTGTGAGTACTGATCAGGTAGTGTAAGTACAAATCGGGTAGTTTTAGAACAGATTAGGTAGTGTGAGAACAATTTGGGTAGTTTGGTACAGACCAGCTAGTGCAAGTACAGATCGGGTATTGTACGTACAAATCTGGTAGAGTTAGTACAGATCGGGTGGTGTGAGTACATATCGGGTAGTTTCAGTACAGATCAGGAAGTGTGAGTGAGATTGCAGATCGGGTAGTGTAATTACAGATCTGGTAGTGTGAATACAGATTGGGTAGTTTCAGTCAGAACATATCAGGTAATTTCAGTTCAGACTGGGTATACTTGGTACAGATCGGGTATTGTGAGTACAGATCGGACAGTGTGAGGACAGATCGGGCAGTGTGAGGACAGATCGGGGAGTGTGAGTGTAGATTGGGTAGTGTGAGGACAGATCAGTTAGTGTGAGTGTGAGTACAGATCGGGTAGTGTGAGTACAGATCAGTTAGTTTTAGTACAGACCGGGTAGTTTCAGTACAGATCAGGTAGTGTGAATACAGATCGGGTAGTGTGAGTGTGAGTACAGATCGGGTAGTGTGAGTAGAAATCTGGTATTTTCATTACAGATTGGGTAGTGTGAGTACAGGTCGGGTAGTGTGTCAGATTGGGTAATGTGTCAGATTGGGAAGTGTGAGAACAGATAGTGTAGACTGGCAGATCGGGTAGTGTGGCAGATCGGGTAGTGTGATTACAGATCAGGAATTTCAGTACAGATCTGGTAGTGTGAGTACAAATTAGGTAGTTTCGGTACAGATCAGGACGTGTCATTACAGATCAAGAACTGTGATTACAGATCGAATAGTTTCCGAACAGATCGGGTAGTGTGTTTACCGATAGGTAGTGTGGGGACAGATCGGGTAGTGTAATTGTGAATACAGATTGGGTAGTTTCCGAAAAGGTCGGGTAGTGTGTTTACCGATAGGTAGTGTGGGGACAGATCGGCTAGTGTAATTGTGAGTACAGATCGGGTAGTGGGGGTACAGATCGGGTAGTGTGAGTGTGTGTACTGATCGGGTAGTGTGGCAGATTGGGTAGTGTGAGAACATATCGGGTAGTGTAAGTACAAATCAGGTAGAGTTAGTACAGATCAAGTAGTTTCAGTACAGATTATGTAGTGTCTTTACAGATCTGGTAGTGTGAGTGAGAGTGTAGATCGGGTAGTGTGAGTACAGATCGGGTAGTATAGGTACAGATCGGGTAGTGGGAAGACCGATCAGGTAGTTTGACTTAAAAACTTCGATTTAAGATGGCGGCATGGCAGTAGCTCGCAGCAGCCTCTCTGGATCCACTGTTTACATCGTCGGAGTCTACATTCCTCCCAGTGCTAATGCTAAGGAGGCACTGTGTGAACTCTATGGCGCTATTAGCGACCTGCAGAATGCTCACCCCGACGGATTGTTTATTATCGCTGGAGATTTCAACCATGCGATTCTCAAGACTGTGCTTCCTAAACTCCATCAGCATGTGGACTTTGCAACGAGAGAAGCGAACATGCTGGATCTTGTTTACACAAACATCTCCGGCGTGTATTGTGCGGAGCCCCGCCCCCATCTCGGATACTCAGACCACTGCTCTGTTATGTTAATTCCAGCATACAGACCGCTCATCAGACGCTCTAAACCGGTTCTGAAAACTTGGCCAGAAGGAGCTACTTCTGCTCTTCAGGACTGTTTTGAGTGCACTGACTGGGACATGTTTAGAGAGGCTGCAACCAACAGTGATTCCATCAACTTGGAGAAGTACACATCATCAGTGACCAGCTACATCAGCAAGTGCGTTGATGATGTGACCATCTCCAAGACCATCACTACACGCTCCAACTAGAAACCGTGGATAACTGCAAATGTGCGTGCACTGCTGAAACAAAGAGACTCTGCTTTCAGATCAGGGGACAAGGTGGCCTTAAAAACAGCAAGGGCCATCAGAGAGGCGAAGCACGCACACGTGAAGAAAATCCACAAGCACTTCCAGGACAGCGGAGACACCCGGCACATTTGGCAGGGCATCCAGGTGATCACGAATTACAAGACCACATCACCTGCATGTGACCGTGACCCCTCCCTCCCAGATGTGCTGAATGACTTCTATGCCCGGTTTGAGGTACAGAACAACGTGAAAGCGAGGAAGACCACCCCTCCTCCCACTGACCAGGTGCTCTGTCTAACCACAGCTGAAGTGAGGAAAACTCTATGCAGAGTTAACCCACGAAAGTCTGCTGGACCAGACAACATTACTGGCAGAGTGCTTAGGGAATGTGCAGAACAGTTAGCAGATGTCTTCACTGACATCTTCAACATATCCTTGAGCAGCAACGTTGTTCCCACATGCCAAGTCAAGTCAAGTCAAGTTTATTTGTATAGCGCTTTTCACAACAGACATTGTCTCAAAGCAGCTTTACACAAATCAACAGTGATGGTGAATGGTGCGAATTTGTTCCTGATGAGCAGTTGTGGCGACTGTGGCAAGGAAAAACTCCCTTAGATGTT
>MU530082.1:0-11803 GCA_024362625.1 Silurus asotus
TAGTTTTCCCACACTTGTTAACATCAGAACAGAAAATTGGTCCATATGGAAGAAGATAATAATAATAATTTAACCTTTATTCGTTCCACAGTATCCTTCAGGCTGCCAGCTTTCAAATAGGTGTCTAATGATTGATAAAATAAATATTTGATTGCCGAAGATTTTAACTTCATTGCAGTAGCTGTTTAGTAGAATCATGATTTTGCATCCCATTGCATGAATGACTTCCTGACACATAACATATTATTATATTTATGATTAACAATCAAATGATGAATTATTTACAAACTAGTTACTATGACTCCTTTGATGAAGTAGTTTATTTTGATACACTAAAAGGTATTTGGTATTTTATTTAAAAAAACATTTTAATGTATCTTTGCCCAACACTGGCACTTGATACAGCACACTGATCTTACTAACCTCACATACCTGCCAGTGACTTTATATACTTAGAGAGATGCAGTGTTTTGGTTATAATTTTACACTGATACCATAAAGTAATGATCTGTACAGTGTTACACTACAACAGCAGCACTTCCTGTGTGTGGTCTTCTAGAGACGTGTTCCCTCATGTGTAAAGTTCAGCACATACAGCACTATTATACAGAATCCTCACATAGCTGTGTTCAGAAATGACTCAACTCTACACCTTACTGTATATAGTGAGATACACAACACTGATTCTCACTGTAGTTACAGGTCATTCACTTTCACCAGTAACTATAGTGTAAATTATATTGTGGCTTTAGGGTATTTGATTTTCAAGATACTGTTTTAGTCTGCTTACAAAGTTACTTCATATACTGTATTGTTTCTGTATAATTTTCTTTACAGCAGGCAGTTTTGCAGATAAATTTGGACCAATAGATGAAGATGCTAATGGGAAGGAAACAGACACTGTTACTCTGAAATGTTCATATGAAACACGCAGTGAACGAATTATGTTTTTGTGGTACAAACAATATCCTAACAGCACACCACAGTTTTTACTGCTTAAAGGTGCAAGATCATATAGTTCTGTAGAGCGCAAACCCACTGACACTCGATTAGAGTCCAAAATTACCAGCAACTCTACTGAACTTACTATCAGAGGTCTAAAGCTCTCAGATTCTGCTCTCTATCACTGCGCTCTTAAAGACATTACACAGTAATACAGAGTCAGTAAAAGACTGAACAAAAACCCATCAAAGATATTTCCTTTACCTACTGTTTATCAGTAAACCACAGACACATTTGTGGTAACAGATGCAGCTGAATGAATAAAAAAAAGATTAAAGAGTGATTACACATTACTATACATTAACCACATTACATTTACTATATACATGTGGAATTGCAGTTTTCTTTCTGATTAATTGTAATTAATTATTCTGCCTTTCTTCATTCATGTGCATTTGTATAAAAAAACAATGTAGGTGGAAATTGTTATAAATGAGCAGAGTTTAAAAGCAGCATTTGCAGTATTTGGGGGAGTCCATTGGTAAAAATTTTAATTGGCATCATTATTGTTTTATTTCCAATCATTTGTGGGAGTTTACAGAGGCAAAATTCTGTCCAATATTTATTGTCCACTGGTATAAATTTATGGCCTTTAAATAAATGAATTATTTAACACAATAATCTGTCAGGCCGCTTTTACAGTATGAGATGATCCTGATTTGAGTTATGATGAATATGAATAAATATGAGTGGGCGGAGCTACATGTGACGACATCAGAGACAATCTCACATACACAACCCTGATATTTATTTCTAAAGCTGGATGTCTGAACTAAACACTCTGGATCACAATGTTACTCCTCTTCTTACTTTTCTTTACTATTGCTGATATTGGTAAGACTTATTTTACACATGGATTTAATCATTTTAATGGACAGCCCCATAAATGTATTATTGAAAAAATGGTCATGATATTATTGTCATTTATTTTATAGTAGAAGCTGCTGATATTAGCAGAAGAATCCACTTTATCTGTAACTGAAGGCAGCAACATCACACTGTCCTGCACATATACTGGATCAGTTTACAGACTTCACTGGTATCAACAAAAACCTGGATCAAGACCAGAGTTTCTGCTGCGGATTGATGAAAGAAATGAACATGTCACAGAAGCTCAACAACCTCATCCACGATTGTCCATTAAACTTGATAAAACTAATAAGAAAGTGAAATAAGAAAGCAACAGTTAATTAGTTGTGAGTTGTATCGGAGAATCAGTTCACTGTGACTGATACAGTGGAGGGATGATCTGTATAATGTATACTACAACAGCAGCACTTCCTGAGTGTGGTCTTCTAGAGACGTGTTCCCTCATGTGTAAAGTTCAGCACATACAGCACTATTATACAGAATCCTCACAGAGCTGTGTTCAGAAATGACTCAACTCTACACCGTACTGTACATAGTGAGATACACAACACTGATTCTCACTGTAGTTACAGGTACTTCATATTCACCAGTTGTTTAGTTTGTATTAACTAACACAATATTTTATACATAAATTTATAAGTTAATGTTTTGGGAATATTTTCAAAAACAATGTTTAAATGTTAATTTTTCATGTCTTTATTTATTTGTTTGTTTATTTATTTACATTTTGTTCTTTACAGCAGGAAGTTTTGCAGATAAAATTGGGCCAAAAAATGAAGATGCAAATGTTGTGAGAAAGGAAACAGACACTGTTTCTCTGAAATGTTCATATGAGACAAACAGTGGACTTATTGGGTTTTACTGGTACAGACAAAATCCTAGAAGCACACCAAAGTCTTTACTGTTTAAAGGTGCAAAGTCATTTAGTGTTCATGACTACAATTCCAGTGGAGCTCAATTCAGGGCAGAAACAACCTCAGATGCTACTGAACTTATTATTAAAGACCTACAGATCTCAGATTCTGCTCTCTATCACTGCGCTCTACTTGTAGCACAGTAATACAGAGTCACTGAACAACTGTACAAAAACCTAACATTTGTAAAAACCACAGAAGATGACAGATATTTCCTTTACCACCTTGTTATCAGTTAACCACAGACACATAGAAACAAATGTGGTAACATTCACAACTGCAATAAATAGAAAATAAATGTAAACAGCTGAACATTCAACACAGAAAATTCACAATTCAACATTTTTGATGCTCCAAAAATATTTTAAGAAAAATATCATAGACATTGGTGAAGTGTTACTGGTGCACAATATGTGGAATTGTAATCATTTTACTTTCTTTACTTCATTCATTCATTCATGTATTATTTATCCAGTATATACAACTGCATGTTGCATGTTAAGAGAAAACTCTTTGATGAACAGATGTGAGTTTTATTAATACAAATACAAAGAAAAATATCACTGAAATTTCCTTTTTGTTTTATAACAATTTCTGATATATTATTTCAAATATGATAAAAAAATTATTTGATCATTGTACTTTTTTACTTTTTGAGTTTTGTTTCAAGCTTTCAAAATGCATTTATCCAGACTGCTGACACAATTAATTGTCTGTAACTGTGTGTATGTTCCTGTTTTACTGAGAGAAGCTTCAGATCCTCCACAATCCTGACCAGGAAGATGTATGATTGAATGTAAGTATGTATACTGTATATTTATGATTCTGAAAGTGTGTCCAGGATAAAGTGGTTACTGAAAATGAATGATGGGTAAAAGTGTATAGTAAAGTGGACTAATCAGGAACTAATAATGCATGAACTTTAAACTAAAGCTTGAGTGATGATGATTCATGTGTTAATAACAGATGCCTCACCTACCTGTTAATATGTTTTATTATATGATGCATTCATTTACACCTACAATTAAACTTCATCATATAGAACTTCATAAATATAAAACAAGGAGAACCAAACTCTACTTTGTTTTGAATATCGTTGATGTGAATAAAATCTGCATCATTTTATGACTTCTGATGGAGAATCTGCAGCTGTAGTGGTGCTGGTTTACTGCTGCTCCTGAATTACATCATTAACTTCTCCAAGCAGTACATTTTCAGGGTGAGAGACACAATCATGTAAAACTGCTGTCAAATATAAACACCAGATTTTGATCATTACATACATTAGTTTTCTATTATTAGATAGAAAGTTTTACAAATCAGTTCTGAACTGGAGTGAAGCAGCTAAACTTGATGTGTTTCTCAGTCTTTCTCCACAAGATGGTGTAGTATGTGATATTATTATGGGCCAAGGACTAGGACTCTTCGAGAAGAGCGCTCTCCCTCGCGGCTCATGCCCCACTTTTGCCAAGGCCAGCCACCCTTTATGTGGCTACTGGGGCATTTTTTTTCTTGTTGTTTTTGTTTTGTTTTTTATAGTAGAAGCTGCTGATAACACACACTGTCCTATCAAGACCAGAGTTTCTGCTGCTGATTAATGAATATGAAGAGTGAACATGTCACAGAGGCTCAACCACCACATCCAGGATTGTCCATTAAACTTAATAAAACAAGGAACAATCTGGAAATGAAAGTGGATCTGATCATCTCCTCTGCTGCTGTATCAGACTCCGCTCTATACTACTGCACTCTGGTGCCCACAGCGACAGGAAATCCAGCTGCACTGTACACAAAATGTACTTGCCTTTTTTGGGGATTCTCTCTTTCTCACTAAAAAGAGTTTATATTTTTGGCATCTTTAGAGGACAACATAAATCCTTTGGTAACCATTTTTCACTGGTCAGGATCATGGTGGCTTTAAAGCCTGTACTGAGGTAACCTAAGTGTAATGAAAGAATGCGCTCAGAATTTGGACATTAGCCCTCTGTAGAACACAAAGCACAAACCCTTTTACACACTCATTCACACTTTAATTTATCCCATGCACTTCCTGGGTGTGATCTTCTAGAGACGTGTTCCCTCATGTGTAAAGTTTAGCACATACAGCACTATTATACAGAATCCTCACAGAGCTGTGTTCAGAAATGACTCAACTCTACACCTTACTGTACATAGTGAGATACACAACACTGATTTTCACTGTAGTTACAGGTAATTTACTTTCACCAGTTAATTCAGTGTACTTTTTCATATTAATTTTTAAAGCTTTAGTCTATTTATTTCTTAAGAAATGTGTCTGTGCCTAAAAAATTCTCCAAATATTGACTTCTTTATTTTTTTCTTTACAGCAGGCAGTTTTGCAGATAAAATTGGGTCAATAGATGAAGATTCCAATGGGAAGGAAACAGACACTGTTACTCTGAAATGTTTATATGAGACAAGCAGTGAAAACATTATGTTTTTGTGGTTGAAACAATATCCTAACAGCACACCACAGTTTTTATTGTATAATTACTGTATAATAATTACTGTATAAGTACTATACATTAACCACATTACATTTACTATTTACATGTGAAATTGCAATAATTTACATTTTCTGTTTAGTTTTCTTTCTGATTAATTGTAATCAATCTTTCTGTCTTCCTTCATTCATTTGCATGTGTATAAAATGCATATTACTTTCCTGAATGTGGGCAACTTTTTACTTCCTGAAAAAAAAATAAACAACGAAGGTGGAAAGACGTATAAATTCTCAGATCTTAGAAGCGGCAACTCAGTTTTTGGAGAAGTCCATGGGTTCCAAATTTCATTAGCATCATTATTGTTTTATTTAACATCATTTGTGGGCATGGACAGAGGCAACATTCTAAAATTTACCACTATCCAATATTTATTGTCCACTGGTATGAATTCTTGGCCTTTAAGTGTTAATGCATTGTATTGTTGAAGCAGAATAAATCCTGTAACACAATAATCTGTCAGGCCGCTTTTAAAGTATGAGATGAAGCAGAGTTGTGATGAATATGAATAAATATGAGTGGGCGGAGCTACATGTGGAGACATCAGACACAATCTCACTTACACAACCCTGATATTTATTTCTAAAGCTGGAGGTCTGAACTAAACACTCAGGATCACAATGTTACTCCTCTTCTTACTTTTCTTCACTATTGCTGATATAGGTAAGTTTTATTTTACACATGGAATATTCATTTTTAATGAACAGAAACTTAAATTTATTTTTGAAAAAATTATTACGATATATATTTTTGTAATTGGTTGTATAGTAGAAGCTGCTGATTACAGCATTAAACGAGAAGAAACCACTTTATCTGTAACTGAAGGCATGGGGAGGGTTGCGTTAGAAAGGGCATCCAGCGTAAAACATGTGCCAAATCAAATATGCGGATCACAAATGAGAATTTCATACCGGATCGGTCGAGGCCCGGGTTAACAACGACCGCCACAGGTATCGTTAGCCAACAGGGTACCGGTGGAAATTGGGCTACTGTTGGCCAAAGGAGGAAAAAGAGAGGAGGAAGACGTCTACAGAGACGGCAGGGAAAGGAGCAGTGTAGGAGAGTGGAGGTTCGGGTTGGTACTTTAAATGTTTGTACTATGACGGGTAAAGGGAGAGAGATAGCTGATATGATGGAGAGGAGAAAGGTAGATATGCTGTGTGTTCAGGAGACCAAGTGGAAAGGGAGTTAGGCCAGGAACATTGGAGGTGGATTTAAACTGTTTTATCATGGTGTGGATGGAAAGAGAAATAGTGTAGGGGTGATTCTGAAGGAAGAGTACAGTAAGAGTGTAGTGGAGGTGAAGAGAGTTTCTGATAGGGTGATGATCGTGAAGGTGGAAGTTAAAGGGATGATGATAAATGTCATCAGTGCCTATGCTCCACAAGTTGGCTGTGAGATGGAGGAGAAGGAAAGATTCTGGAGTGAATTAGATGAAGTGGTAGATGGTGTACCTAGGAAAGAACGGTTGGTGATTGGGGCGAACCTTAATGGGCATGTAGGTGAAGGGAACAGAGGTGACGAGAATGTGATGGGTAGGTATGGTTTTAAGGAGAGGAATGTGGAAGGGCAGATGGTGGTAGATTTTGCTAAAAGGATGGAAATGGCAGTGGTGAACACTTATTTTAAGAAGAAGGAGGATCATAGGGTGACGTATAAAAGTGGAGGAAGGTGCACACAGGTGGACTATGTGCTATGCAGGAGATGCAACCTGAAGGAGATTGGCGACTGTAAGGTGTTGGCAGGGGACAGTGTAGCTAGACAGCATAGGATGGTGGTCTGTAGGATGGTTTTGGAGGCGAAGAAGAAGAGGAGGAGAGTGAGGACTGAAAGAAGAATAAGATGGTGGAAACTGAAGGAGGAAGACTGTAGTGTGAGATTCAGGGAAGAGGTCAGAGAGAGGCTCAGTGGTGTTAAGGAGGTGTTGGATGATTGGGCAACTACTGCAGGAGTGATGAGGGAGGCAGCTAGAAAAGTACTTGGTGTGACATCTGGTAATAGAAAGGAAGACAAGGAGACGTGGTGGTGGAATGAGGAAGTGCAGGAGAGCATAAGGAGAAAGAGGTTGGCAAAACAGAAGTGGGATAGACAGAGTGATGAGAAAAGTAGGCAGGAGTACAAGGAGATGCGGCAGCAGGTTAAGAGGGATGTGGCGAAAGCCAAGGAAAAGGCATATGAGGAGCTGTATGAGAGGTTGGACACTAAGGAAGGAGAAAAGGATTTGTACCGATTGGCCAGGCAGAGGGACCGAGCTGGAAAGGATGTACTGCAAGTTAGAGCAGTAAAGGATGGAGAGGGAAATGTGTTGACTAGTGAGGAGAGTGTGTTGAGAAGGTGGAGGGAGTATTTTGAGCAGCTGATGAATGAGGAAAATCAGAGAGAGAGAAGGTTGGATGATGTGGAGTTGGTGAAGCAGGATGTAGATAGGATTAGTAAGGAGGAAGTGAGAGCAGCGATTAAGAGGATGAAGAGTGGAAAGTCGGTTGGACCAGATGACATACCGGTAGAAGCGTGGAGATGTTTAGGAGAGATGGCAGTGGAGTTTTTAACCAGATTGTTTAACAGGATTTTGGAAGGTGAGAAGATGCCTGAGGAATGGAGAAGAAGTGTGCTGGTACCGATCTTTAAGCATAAAGGAGATGTGCAGACCTGCAGTAACTACAGGGGTATTAAGTTGATCAGTCACACCATGAAGTTATGGGAAAGAGTAGTGGAAGCCAGGCTGAGAGAAGAGGTGACCATCTGTGAGCAACAGTATGGTTTCATGCCGAGGAAGAGCACCACAGATGCCTTATTTGCTTTGAGAATGTTGATGGAGAAGTATAGAGAAGGACAGAAGGAATTGCATTGTGTATTTGTGGATTTAGAGAAGGCGTACGACAGGGTGCCAAGAGAGGAGTTGTGGTATTGTATGAGGAAGTCAGGTGTGTCAGAGAAGTATGTGAGGGTGGTGCAGGACATGTATGAGGACAGTGTGACGGCAGTGAAGTGTGCAGTAGGTACGACAGACTGGTTTAGAGTGAAGGTTGGACTGCATCAAGGATCGGCCCTGAGCCCTTTCCTGTTTGCAGTGGTGATGGACAGGTTGACGGACGAGGTCAGACAGGAGTCTCCCTGGACTATGATGTTTGCGGATGATATTGTGATTTGTTGTGAGAGTAGGGAGCAGGTTGAGAAGAGCCTGGAGAGGTGGAGATATGCGCTGGAGAGAAGGGGAATGAAACTCAGTAGGAGTAAGACAGAATACATGTGTGTGAATGAGAGGGAGGGCAGTGGAGTGGTGTGGTTGCAGGGAGAAGAGCTTCAGAAGGTGGAGGAATTCAAGTACCTGGGGTCAACAGTGCAAAGTAATGGAGAGTGTGTTAGAGAAGTGAAGAAAAGAGTGCAGGCAGGGTGGAGTGGGTGGAGAAGAGTGACAGGAGTGATTTGTGATAGTAGGGTATCTGCAAAATTGAAAGGGAAAGTTTATAGGACTGTGGTGAGACCTGCGATGTTGTATGGTTTAGAGACAGTGGCATTGAGTAAAAGACAGGAGGCGGAGCTGGAGGTAGCAGAGCTGAAGATGTTGAGGTTTTCGTTGGGAGTGACGAGGATGGATAAGATTAGAAATGAGTTTATTAGAGGGACAGCGCATGTACGATGTTTTGGTGACAAGGTGAGGGAGGCGAGATTGAGATGGTTTGGACATGTGCAGAGGAGGGACATGAATTATATTGGTAGGAGAATGCTGAGGATGGAGCCACCAGGTAGGAGGAAAAGAGGAAGGCCGAGAAGGAGGTTCATGGATGTGGTGAGGGAAGACATGCAGGTAGTTGGTGTAAAAGAGGCAGATGTAGAGGACAGGGTGGTATGGAGACGGATGATCCGCTGTGGCGACCCCCCCATAGGAGCAGCCGAAAGAAGAAGAAGAAGAAGAATGCAGGTAGTTGGTGTAAAAGAGGCAGATGTAGAGGACAGGGTGGTATGGAGACGGATGATCCGCTGTGGCGACCCCCCCATAGGAGCAGCCGAAAGAAGAAGAAGAAGAAGAAGATCATAAAAAAACGCAGGTGTCTTTAACACTGAAGTTCTTGAAGACACAACAAACTATTTTGCCAATGAATCTGTTAAATAAAAAGTATTAAATAAATCAAATCATCTCTATAAAACTCATCACCTACAGTAAATGTAGCACAAACACACCACTTTCTCCCAAAACTTTCTACCAGGTGATTAAATTACAGTATATGAACAATTAACAATCCAGAGATATCAAACATAATGACCTAATCATGTCTTAATCACTTCTGTGGTTCCTCTGCCTGTGTTACCTGCTAATGGAACCACAGTAACTTCTGTCTCTCATGCTTTGTCTCCTGTGGGTTGTTCTGCAGCAGCATCAGGGTTCCTCCCAACAGCTCCAGCCATGACCACAGGGGGTTTATCATGACAGACTCCATCATGGAGGGGGCGGATACATTTACAGTTGTCATGAATATGCATTAACATTCAGAAAAAAAGGTGGAGCTTGAGGTGGAGAAGTTCAAATAGTCATCACTGTCATTTATTCTAAAGCTGAAGTTCTGAACTAAACACGCAGGATCACAATGTTATTCCTCTTCTTGCTTTTCCTCACTGTTGCTGATATTGGTAAGTCTTATACATTACACTTTAATTTATTATATTTTATAATGAACAAGAATCACAATTTCCATGTGAGTTATTGCCTTGCAATGTTTTTTATATCAGAAGCTGCTGACATCAGCATTAAACCCAACCAAACCCATGTGTTTTCAACTGAAGGCAGCAACATCACACTGTCCTGCACATATACTGGAACAGCTTATGAACTCCACTGGTATCAACAAAAACCTGGATCAAGACCAGAGTTTCTGCTGAGGATTGATGAATCTAGTGGACTTGTCACAAAGGCTCAACCTCCTCATCCTCAATTTTCCATCACAAATACTAAAACAGAGGAGAAGAAAGTGTATCTGAACATCTCCTCTGCTGCTGTATCAGACTCTGCACTGTACTACTGCGCTCTGACGCCCACAGTGACAGGAAACCCAACTCCACTGTACAAAAAGCACTACACATGACTGCAGCAGATTCATGCTTTTCTCACTAGATGGAGCTGTTTACATGTTTACATTCACTTCCATGATATCGACTACACAATGTTTATGTGTTAAACTCCTCCTCTGGTTTTTCTTAGTAACGAGCCTCAGCTGTAATCTACACACTGTCAGCTTGATTTCACAGAACTAAAATTCTCAATAAATATCGTATTTTTACAAAAGCATTATAGCTTTTTTATCAAGAAGACTGAGCTCAGAGAAAAGCAAAGGAGAAGAGACGCAAAACAGGAAAACAGAATGAAGTAATTCAAATCTGAAAGTGTAAAAACACATGGGTGTTGGGTTTTTTGGTTATTATTATTACAATTATGACAGAAATGTAGACAGTGGTAGACCCTAGATTTGTTTCTGACTTTAAATCTGTGCATTTATCTGATTAAATTTGATAATAATTACAATAAATTTATCAATCTGGAGATTTACAGGTTGTGCTGAATATATTTGGTTAGTAAATACAGTAAATATTTTTTTTACATTTATGTTTCAATGTAAATTGTATAGAACTTAGTGAATGTATATGATGTGTGATCTTATTGCACCAACCTTTGGACTTTGAGTAACATTTCATATTATTTCATCATGCTGATTAGTAACAATGTTTAATTAATTAGTAACAATGTTTAATTAATATAAAGTCTTGATTACTGTTTCTTTTACTACAACATTCACTCAATCCAGGACACATTACACACACTCTGCACACTTCCCTTTAAGCCCTAAAGGCTCACTGACATCTTTTATAGTATTACTAAGAGCAGCAGCTGGTTTGTTTCGCACCTCAGTAAAATACCACAGAAAAATGTTTATCATAATTAATACACAAGGTTTAATGTAAAAATATGATTCACATTTTTCAAATTACACCATTTTCATGCTTTGTGTTTGTTTATTATGTTCTCAGGACAGATTCCCCGTGTGATTCTGAATGTAAAGTCAGTATGTTTCAGTAAGAATCAACAATCTGTCAGTAACATTGGTGGCTGTCATGTGATGCTGTAGGGAGGAACACCATTTTCATGTTTTGTGTTTGTTTATTATGTTCTCAGGACAGATTCCCCGTGTGATTCTGAATGTAAAGTCAGTATGTTTCAGTAAGAATCAACAATCTGTCAGTAACATTGGTGGCTGTCATGTGATGCTGTAGGGAGGAGCTTCATAAACCTTTACGATGTTATGATGAACATATGAGAGAACATCAGAATATTTTCATTCAGCTAAAAACGTTCATCATGTTCACTGTTATATTCACGTGTCTGTGGCTTTCACTAGGTGAGTTACACATTAATGTTTTTTGTTATTCCAAAAATGTTTTGTGTTGAATTAGTGATAAATGAGTGTGTGGTGATGAGAAAAAGCAGAATGTAAGATTATTTAT
>MU530082.1:11916-28238 GCA_024362625.1 Silurus asotus
GTAAATGAAGGTGATGATGTTACTCTGTCCTGCACCTACAGCACAAGTGATACAAACAACTACCTGCACTGGTACAGACAACAAACAAACTCTAACCCTAAGTTCCTTCTTTATATTTATGATACAACTGGAGGAAAAAGTGACTCAATTCCACTACGCCTGGATGTTAAAGTTGATAAAAAAAATAAACAAGTGTATTTGATCATCTCCTCTGCTGTATCAGACTCTGATCTATACTACTGTGCTCTGGTGCCCACAGTGACAGGAAATCCAGCTGCACTGTACAAAAACCTCCAAACTGTCATGTTATACTAAAGACTGCCAACAGGGGGAGACAGTAGCTCAGTGGTTGGCTTGTTTGCTTTGCACCTTTGAGATTGATGGTTCTGAATCTCACCTCCACTGTGTGTGCTGAATTTGTTTCCACTGTGCCTCAGGCGTTTCCTCCACCAACCTAAAGACCTGCCTTGTTGGCTTATTGTTGTCTAAATAATCTGTATGTGAATGTAAATGTGAGTGTGTATGTTTGTGCTCTACAATGGGCTTTACAGAACATTTGTTTTAAATCTTTAATCAGGTGACTAAAACAGACTTCATTACAAGTGCAGTTCTGCTCTTTTGTACAGTGTTCAGTGTGAGAAAGTCTGAAAGAAAAGAATGTGGATCATTTCTCAAAAGTGTGTTGGAATAAAACATTTAGTTCAAATACATTTTATTGTTATATCAGTTTTAACACTAAACATTCTCCCAAAGTAATTTTACAGAAATAAATAGATTACAAAAAAATTATATTTATAGATAATTTGTAATTTTTATTCTATTGAATTACCTAATGAATGAGACAGTGAATCCTAAGAGAAACCCATCATCATCTTGGTGACAACGAAAATCCATTCATTATTACAACCCTAGAATAAAGATTAGTTATAAACATGTCTCCTGTCGGCACCATGTGACTTTTTCTGTAGTTCTATTTATCACTAAACTTTTAGAATAAACAGATTCAATACTCAATAATCTGATTAAATACTAACTACATACTTCCCCACAACCCAATTCACTAATACAGAGAACATCTTAGGAAATGTGATGCAGTTCATCAGTTCCCTTTACAATAAAATGTTTTTCTAAAATTAATAAAAATAATGTGTTCAATTTTTGTAGTTAATTATATTATACAGTTGATCACCTCAGAGAAAATCTAAATACAATGGAATAAAGTAGTTTATTGAAGTAAAAACATACAAGAATGTCTATTTATATTGATGCTCTTTATGATAAAACATGTGCAGAATTTATGAGTCTATAGTGCTGCATTTCCACAAACAAAATACTATCACACTGTGCTGATATCACATGAACCACAAAACTATCAATAAACAAATTTCCTACAGTGTATAAACTTATATACTAATTTATGAATTTAAATGTACTATTTATACATTTTTATAACTTTAAAGCTGCTTTGGGAAAATGTGTATTGTTAAACGTGCTATATGGATATAAAATTAATAAAATTCAAATGAAAATAAATCTTTATGTAAAAATAATGATCTCTGCTGGTGATTCTGATAAAATACATGAAATGATAGAATAAAGATGTAAAACTTATTTATGAAGATGCAACAAAAATCCAAAATAAAGGATTAAATTTAAAATATGGTCTTATTATAAACAATAATTATTTGCCATCTTATAAAATAGCACTTGATCCAGCACACTGATGTTACTAACGTCATGTACCTCGAAAGAAAGAAAGAAAAAAAAAGAAAGAAAGAAAGAAAGAAAGCAGGAAAGAAAGAAAGAAAGAAAGAAGGAAGAAAGAAAGTAAGAAAGAAAGAAAGAAAAGGACAGCTTTCTATGTTTGCTCTTTGCACTCTTTAAGTTTTATAGAAGTTTCACTACCAAACATTTATATTTCTGTGAAGAACTTCCAAATACAGGTGAAGTCAGATGCAGTGTGTTGATTATAATTTTACACTGATGCTGTAAAGTGATGATCTGTACAGTGTTACACTACAACAGAAGCACTTCCTGGGTGTGGTCTTCTAGAGACGTGTTCCCTCATGTGTAAAGTTCAGCACATACAGCACTATTATACAGAATCCTCACAGAGCTGTGTTCAGAAATGACTCAACTCTACACCTTACTGTACATAGTGAGATACACAACACTGATTCTCACTGTAGTTACAGGTCATTCATATTTATATCATATTAATCAATACATTCATTGTATTATGTATCACAAGATGGATTTTTAAGCATTCTTTACACCAAATGTATTTTCGAACATTAATTTATTAGTTGTTTTGGTTATGTTCACAAAAGAGATTCATTATGTCACATTTATTCATTTATATTTTTTTTCTTTACAGCAGGCAGTTTTGCAGATAAAATTGGGCCGACAGATGAAGATGGCAATATTATAGGAAAAGAAACAGACACTGTTACTCTGAAATGTTCATATGAGTCTGGCAGTGAATACATTCGTCTTTTCTGGTACAAACAAAATCCTAACAGCACACCACAGTTTTTATTGTATAAAGGCGCAAGGTCAGTTAGTTTTGCGAACACTCCAACTGATTCTCGATTACAAACAGAAACATCCAGAAACTCTACTGAACTTACTATCAGAGGTCTAAAGCTCTCAGATTCTGCTCTCTATCACTGCTCTCTAAGAGTAGCAGCACAGTAATACAGAGTCAGTGAAAGCCTTTACAAAAACCTAACAATGGAATAGGAAGCGTCTAAAACCACAACAGATTAAAGGTGTTCGTTTTATTAAATTGTCAGTTAACCACAGACACAAACAACATGTGTAGCAACAGATGCAGCTGGAAGAAAGATACAAGAATAATAAAAGATTAACACTAACATTTTCATCACAGCAGTGTACAAATATATCTACATTTTAAATGCTGGAAAATAATTTTTTTTTTTTATTATTATATTTTTATTTATTTTTCACTGAAACAAAACAACAACAGAGCCGATCAGTCAACACACAGCATACATTCAAGCATATTGATAACAACAATATAATGATAATATGGGAAAGTGACCATGGAAAGGCAAAGGGCAAATCAAAACAAGACGGAAATAACTACAAACCGGTAAACAAAACACAAAAAGGAAGAACATAAATCAGGGCTAGGGTCCTGCCTGCAGAGTAAGTAAATCCCACAAAGGGGCCCATATCCGCCAGAATACATCAGATTTATTCTGTAAGTCGTACGTAAGTTCTTCCAAAGGGAGAAGATTAGCCATTTGTGCTAAACACATCCTTAAAGTTGGTACCTTTGGAGATGACCAGAGAATAAGTATGCATTTCTTTGCCAGATAAGCAATCATATTTAACAAAGACCGAGAGTCAGGAGAGAAATCCAATGACGTCTTGCAGTTTAGTAAATAAATAGTTGGGGACAAAGTAAATTGTCTATCCAGCGTCTTCTGAACCAAATCATGTACATCCTGCCAAAAAGGTTTAATTTTCTTACAGTCCCAAAATAAATGCATCAAAGTTCCTATTTTAGATTTGCATTTAAAACACATCCGAGATACATTTGGGTACATTTTGTGGAGGCGTACTGGGGTAAGATATATCCTGTATATAAACTTGAAGTTTTGTTCATTCACAGAGCTCGAGATCGATTTATGAAAAACCTCCTCCCGTATGGAAAGCCATTCGTCATCAGTAAATGACTGACCCATATCCCTTACCCAAACCTTTCTCAAAGGATCCAATGGAGAAGATGTCCCTGATAACAAAGAATACAGATAAGAAATCTGCCCCTTTAGTGCCCCCGGAAGAAGAAGATGATCTTCAACATCAGAAAGTTCCCAGCGAATTTTTCCCTGTCTCATTTCAGACTGAATATAATGACGTAATTGGAGAAATCTGAAAAAATCTGTTTTGGGGATTTGGTAATCTATCCTAAGTGTCTCAAAAGATTTAAAGACCTTCCCTGTAAATAAATCAGCCAAATTAGATATACCCTTTTCCGCCCAAGCCAGAAGGCCAATACCGGCTAACGATTCAGGAAAGTCAGGATTCAAAACAATTGGGGATCGCATGGACAAATTCTTGGGGACATTGAGATATCTCCTGACACCATCCCAAGCCAAAAGAGTGTTCAACAGCAAAAAATTCCCAGCTACTGGGCGGACCTCCTTGAAGTTATGGATAAATGGGACGGATGTTAGCAGTCTCGGTGCACACGCAAAAGACTCCATACTGACCCACAAGGAGTCTGTATCATTTAAAAACCACCTAAGCATTTGTTTAATCTGAGCAGCCCAATAAAATAGCTGCATATTGGGCAAAGAGCCACCCCCACACTCCATCGGCCTCAAAAGAGAAACCCAGTTTAATCCTAGGTTTTCTATTGTTCCATACAAACCTACCAATAGCTGTATTCAGACCTTTAAAAAGTTTAAAAAGTGATCCAAGTAACAGGGTAAACACTGAAATAAGTAGAGTAAACGAGGGAGCACATTCATTTTGATCGTATTAATTCTTCCAAAAAGAGAAATTGGTAAAGGGGCCCATCCATCCATGTCTTGCTTAAGTTTCGCCAATAAGGGCGAGTAGTTCTTAGAGAATAAATCCTTTAAATCAGAAGTTATGTGTATGCCCAAATAAAGAAACCCAGAGTCAGTGATGGGAAAGGGACAGTGTAATTTAACCGGTTGTGGGGTATTTAAAAACATGGCCTGGGATTTCCCAAAATTTATTTTATATCCAGTAAACTGACCAAAACGGTGAATTGTCTCCAACAGACTGGGAATGGATAATTGTGGCTGCTTTAAGTAAAGAAGAACATCATCCGCATATAATGAAAGACGGTGTTCCATCCCACCCGCCACCACCCCCTGGATGCCCCTATGCATGCGAATACTTTCCGCCAAAGGCTCGATTAATAAGGCAAACAAGAGTGGCGACAGGGGACAGCCCTGACGACAACCCCTCTGGATCGAAAGCCTACCCGATAGTAAACCGTTAGTATTAACCACAGCTGACGGGCTAGAGTAAAGGAGCTTCATCAATTTGATAAAGTTAGAGCCCAAATTGAACTTGTCCAACACCTGAAACAAAAACCTCCACTCAACCCTGTCGAAAGCCTTCTCTGCATCTAGAGAAATTATAGCAGCCGGGTCACCATCTACAGTCAGATGTTGTATTACATTCAACAGGCGACGAACATTGTCCGAGCCATAACGAGATTTAATGAAACCAGTCTGGTCTGGTTTAATAACCTTAGGTAGAATCTTCTCCAGGCGACGAGCTAAGTCTTTAGCCACAATTTTGATGTCTACATTAAGTAAACTAATTGGGCGATATGAGGCACAGTCTAAAGGGTTCTTCCCTTTTTTGAGGATCTAGCTAATAGAAGCAGTCCTCCAGAAATCTGGAGTAAGACTGTCTTGCAAAAGGCTATCAACTACCGGCATGAAAATAGGGGACAGCACATGCCAAAACTTCTTGTAAAATTCCGGAGGAAAGCCATCCAACCCTGGTGCCCTCCCACTAGGCATAGACTGAATAGCGGCAAAGATTTCACATTTTGTCAGAGGGGTATTGAGAAAGGCCTGGTCCTCTTCTGAGATAGAGGGTAGGGGTATCCTATCCAAAAACGCGGCAGGGTCTTGGGGCGTGCAAGAGGAGGTGTACAGATTCTCATAGAAATCTTTAAAACTGGAGTTTATTACAGCAGGATCATGTGAAACTACTCCCTCAGCGATTTCAATGGCCCTAATGGAGCTTTCAGCCTGTTCACATTTAAGCTGATATGCCAAGAGATGACTGGGTTTATTCCCAAACTGATAAAATCTTTGCCTGCTGAACATCACCAACTTTTTAACATGTTCCGAATAGTTTAAGTTTAGCTTAGACCTGGCACCAATTAGAAGATTCCAGTTGTTTTGTGTGGGTGAAAATTTATGAATCAGTTCCAATCTTTTCACCTCCTCCTCTAATGTTCTCCTGTTCTCTGCCTTCTGTTTCTTAAGCCACGTGGTAAAAGAGATAATGTGGCCCCTTAAGGTGGCCTTAGCCGCGTCCCATTTAGTTGTGCTGTCCACTGGACAGAATTTGTTATCTTGCCAGTACTGGGATATCAAGAAACTGGCAGAACGCTTTGTCATTAAGGAGAGAACTATTAAATTTCCAGTAAGACGACTTTGGGGTTGAAAATCCTGTTAAATCTAAGTACACCGGGCTATGGTCCGAAAGAACCGCTGGACCGATTACACAGGATCTCACACAATTAACAAATCCGGAGGGCAAGAATAAATAGTCTAATCTGGAATAAGAATTATGAGGAGAGGAATAAAATGTAAAATCCTTGACCCCTGGATGCAGCTCCCTCCATATGTCCACTAAGCCTGAAGCGTGACACATATTTTGCAGAGTTCTTGAAGAACGGGCAGATGACCTTGTGAAAGACGATCTGTCTAACCCACCATCCATGACACAGTTAAAGTCCCCAGCCATAATCCCCAGGCCATTACACTTATGATTAAACAATAGGACCATCTTTGATATAAAATCAGGGCTGTCCTCATTCGGGGCATACACATTTAAGACAGTAAGAGGTTTTCCAAAGATGCGACCAGTAATCAGAACAAATCTGCCTTCAGGATCCTTTTCAACCTGTTCTAAGATGAAAGGAAAATGTTTATGTATTAAAATGGCCACGCCCTGTTTATTTGACGAGAAAGAGCTAAAATATACTTCTCCAACCCAGTCCCTTTTAAGCTTCAAATGTTCGGCGTCCGACAAATGTGTCTCCTGTAGGAGTGCGATAGTTACTAGAACTTTCTTTCTTTTGACTACGTTACCCATGCCCTTCACGTTCCATGTGACCACCCTAGTCAGATCAGACATACATCAGTGCTGTTAAAAGTATTTAAATGCTGTGGACTGACAGAAGTAAGATTAAGACAACACAACCCCATAACATAACCGGCTCTCCTAAACATAAACAAAAACCCCCACCAACCCACCCCCCTCTGCCCTATCCCCAAACGATAGGACTCACATATCAACTCGTCACACACACCACTCACCAACACCTCCATTGACCACCCAGAAACACGACAGACAGAAAGAACCCCTTAAAAACTCCTAGAAATAAACAAATTCGACCATAAATTACCTTAACAAGAAAAAATATCAATTAAATACAACCTATAAAGAAAGAGAAGAAAAAAAAAGTTGTGGACATGTAATGAAATGGCTTTTTTCAACTAAAAAGGAAAAATAATAATAAAATAAATGATCAAAAAAAAAAACTTTAGTGCAGACCGGCAAAACAGTCCTAAATATAGAACCGAAGTTCGTCCAAACAAACAAAAGTCCACCAAGTGGTAATGCAACGAACTGAAAAAGCCATATAATTGTGTTCAGGTTCAGTAAGGAGAAACATGAAACGCCCTCAAAGTGATTGAAGGAATTGGAAAAAATGGGAATAATCCTATTGTCTACAGAAAAGCAAAAGATCACTCGGCTGCGTCCAGAAAGTTAGTAGCTGCCTCCACAGTGTCAAATAGAATGATCTTTCCATTGTGTAAACAGCGGAGTCTAGCTGGATAAGCAAAGCCACGGTATAACCCTCGATCCACCATTCTCTTACACACGCCTCCAAACGCTTGCCGTTTTCCTGGCAGCTCTCAAAACCGCCTCTTTTACTGGGAAGCGGAGGAACCGCACAATAACACTCCTCGGCGGCGCGTTCGGTGTTAATCGAGACGGAAGGGGGGCTCTGTGCGCTCTCTCGATCTCAATAGCAGGGAAACCTGTGGGACGCTGAAGCCAAACCGGCAACATAGACTGTAAG
The DNA here is from genome assembly GCA_024362625.1 of Silurus asotus. Taxonomy (NCBI): domain Eukaryota; kingdom Metazoa; phylum Chordata; class Actinopteri; order Siluriformes; family Siluridae; genus Silurus; species Silurus asotus. The sequence goes on from MU530082.1 coordinate 19,757, forward strand.
AAAGTAGTCAGAGATTCACTGCCTTCCGCGTTCTCAGGAAGCCCAACAATCCTAATGTTTTTACGGCGACCCCGGTTTTCCAGATCATCCACTTTAGCCTGCAGTTGCTCCACGGTAGCACGGTAGCAAATTAGCCATCTGATTGCTTTGTGCACTCCCTGTGTCTTCCACTACAGAGATCCGCTGCTCGGCTGCAGTTACACGGGTCTCGGTGTCAGTGACTCGTACAGTGAGTGCAGCGTATGCATTCTCGAGGACTGCAACAGAGGAAGCAATTTTTCCTAACTGTCCCTCAATACCGTCCAGCCGCGTGCCCACAGCCCTAATTTCACTTAAAATAAGTGAAGTGTCCGACTGTAGGCCAGCACTAGCCTCTTCCCCTTCTCCATCACGTGCGGACGTGTTTTTCTTTTTCTCCTTACTTTTCTGTGACCTTGTAGACGAGAAAATAGGAAAATCCTTATCCCCACCACCTTCCATCTCCTTCCAAGCTATCGAAATAGCACAAATTGTGCAAAAAATAGGGCTTAATTAAAAAAAATACGGAGTTCAAAAGCGGAGCAAAACTCTTAAGCTGCCATCTTGCTCAGGGTCACGTGACCACCTCCAAAATAAATTTTATGACATTTCCAGATCTATTGTTTCTGGTGTTACTGCTCTGAACTGTGTAGAATTGAATTCATGAATTTTTTCCCTTTTTTTCCTGTAACCAACTGTAATCAATTTTCATCCACTCATTTGTTCATGTGTTTATTATGTACTTGTATAAACAGTACAAGTTAAAAGTTTGGACACACATTCTCTGTGGGAGTCATGCAGTTTAAATGTGCCCTAAGTGTTGATTAAATCACCAACAGTGTCACAGCAAAGCAGCTCCACACCATCACACACCCTCCTTCATGCTTCACAGTGGAAAGCACACATTCAGAAACTGTCAATTCACCCACTGTATGTGTAGCAAAGAGATGATGGTTAGAACCAAAAATCTATTTTCTAAAACATAAATAAAATAAAAACATTTCTAAATTTCTGCAAAAATAAATATATAAATGAATAAATATTAAAGAAAATGCTAGAAAAAAAATCATTCATTTAATTCTCAATGTAATTCTGTATTTATTTTCCCTCAGTGCAACATGTTAATAAGAGGATGTAAAACAAACATCAGTATGTGGAGTTTATGACACCAGTGTCTGATTGTTGTAAAAGTGTGGTGTTTAACAGTTTGTATTAAATTAGAATAGAAGGATGTAATTATTAAGTTTATAAGTAAATTATAAGTAATTATTCCAGCACTGCTCGACTGGTCCCACCATCTCTCAGGGTAAGTGGTAGATACACATCAAGACTTTTCTCTGTTCTGGCACAGAGGTTGTGGAATGAACTTCCCCTAGATGTCTGAACAACTGAGTCACTGTCTGTCTTCAAATGACAGGTGAAGACCTACAGTACCTCTTCAGTGACAGGAAATCCATCTGCACTGTACAAAAACCCTGCCACAGTTTTGTTGAACTATATTAAAGAAAGGTTAAAATACAGTTTTTAAAGATTCTCTCTCATGTTTATAAAGAGAATATATTGTGGGTACATGCTGCATATTAAGAAACATTAATTCTTTAGTAAAAACTCTACATTGTTCATTTCTGTGGTGGATATGAAGCCTGTCCAAGGATCTCCAGAGTGTGAGGTGTGAATACACCCTGAATGAGATATCAGTCCTTTGCAAAACCCCATGCACAAACCCTTCACACACTCATTCACACTTCAATTTATTCTAGCAATTTTTCTATAGTCATGTTATTTTAGAAACCCACACATACATGGGGTAAAAACACAGAACTGCACACAAACTGACAGTAACTTCAGCACACACACACCATCATTTAACTGGAGAGATTCCTGCTGAAGTGCATCTGATCCTCAAATCCCTGTTTCTCATGAAAACATACCTAAGAGCTGCCTTTCATGTAATGCTGACCGAGAAATCAGAGCTAGAATTGTGTTCAGTGCTGAAGTGTGATTTCTTTTCACTGTGAATGTCACACTTTCATCACATTGTTAGATTTGTGGTGAGTTGGAGGAAATATTATCAATATTAGACTGTGGTTTAAAGTTTCTGACTTAATATTGCTCCTTGGTTTGAATTCGTGAGCAATGTATTTATAACCTGCATGTGGGTGTAAATACTCATTAGTGTATAAAGGTTTTTCTCCTTAGTGAACACAAGATGGTGCAGTCAATTATCTTATTGTGGGAAAAGTAACAGAGCTCCACACAAACCTGCTCACATTCTCTGATGATGAATCCTCATTTTCACAATAAAACCTCTGTGATATAAACTACAGCTCTTCTATCATACACACTGCACTAATATTATCTTCACTCCACTTCAGATATATCTTTAATAAGAATACTCTTGTCCTCTCTACTATTCTCTTCTCTTCTCTTCTCTTCTCTTCTCTTCTCTTCTTCTACCAATAATATAGACTGAATGAGGCTGAAAGGATGTTTTCAGTAAGAAGCACCAATCTGTCAGTAACACTGGTGACTCTGGATGCTGTGGGGTGGAGCTTCATGAACCTTTATCATGTTGGCGGATTATAATGCTGACATTTTCCCTGAGATAAGAGCATTCACCATGTTCACTGTTGTATTCGTGTCTGTGGCTTTTACTGGGTAAGTTTTGAATTTTTATCATTTTAAAAGTGTTCAAATAATGATTAGTGAGTGTGTGGTGTTAAAAACAGCAGAATGTTGGTGTGACATATGGAGTTATTGTTGCTTCTGTTTATGGTAATATCATTATGTTCTCTTCTCTATGACAGGTGACTCCAGAGCAGATTCAATAAAGCCGCTTTTCACTCATATGACGGAGAAAATGTTACTCTGTCCTGCAGCTACAAAGACTACAGTGGCCCTGTATATAATGTGCAATGGTACATGCAAAATCAAAAATCTAAACCTGTGTTCCTACTTAATATTACTCCAAGTGGAGATTTCAGTTCCAGCCTCCCCCCCAAATGATTGCTGAAGTAAGTGGAGATAAGCAAGTGGATCTGATCATCTCCTCTGCTGCTGTATCAGACTCTGCTCTATACTACTGTGCTCTGGTGCCCACAGTGACAGGAAATCCAGCTGCACTGTACAAAAACCCTGACACAGTTGTGTTACATTAAAGACAAAAAAATTAAATTGAAGTTCAATAATATTGAAGGATTAAATGTTGAACAAAGAATATCATTAAAATCATTTGGTAGTTGGTAGTGTAATAAAAATATATGTACATTTTTTACATTCAGGATTACACTGCTTATTGCATGCTAAATCCAGTCGAACCCACTTATCTCGACCTCGGTTAACTCGCCAACCCTATTAAGTCGACGTGGAACCGCCAAATTCTGTCTTAGCATTTTCTCAATTGTCTTTAACTCTGAGATTCTTGTAAGACACAACAAACACATCTGCCAATCAAACTACTGTATGAAATTAAGTATTGAATACATTTAATCACCTCGACAAACATTATCACTAAAATGCACAAACACAAAGACACCACTAACAAACTTTTATATACATTTTTCAGTTTAGCATTAAAGTAACTACATCAAATATTATGACCCCAAAGGTGTAAGTATTGTAAGTTTGTAATTTCATAAGAACAGAAAACCAGAAGGAGGGACTAAAGGATTGATGACAGAATCGTCATGACTACACCTCAGTAAAAGTGGGCGGAGCTCGATGTGGTGAGATACAGTTTAGACAGTTTCACAGAGATACTGACATTTATATCTACTGCAAGACACAACCATCATGTTCCTCTTCTTTCTTTTCATAGTTGTTCAGATCATTGGTAAGTTTTTTATATTTTATTCTACACAAACCTTATGTGGATGCTGGAGATTTGTACTGAAACATAAACATGATGATGAAAAATATGTTATTGAGAAATGACATTAGAAATATTTGTTGTTGTAATGTGTTTACAGCAGGAGCTGCTGGCAGCAGCATTACACCAGAACAAACCATCATATCTTCACCTGAAGGCAGTAACACCACACTGACCTGCACATATGATCAATCTGCTAACAGACTCTACTGGTATCGACAAAAGCCTCGATTAGGACCAGAGTTTCTGATTATGATTCTTGTATCCACAAATCATGTCACTAAAGCTGATCAACTTGATCCACGACTATCAATCAGACAGAAAAATGGAAAAGTAGATCTGGAGATCTTTCCTGCTGCAGTATCAGACTCTGCACTGTACTACTGCGCCATGGAGCCCACAGTGACACAAAACTCATACACACTGTACAAAAACTAAAGCTTGATTGTATTTATTGTTTTTGCTCAGGAGGGGGAGCTGTTCACCTGTTTCACCTAAATACAGTTTTGTTCCCATACTCTGGTATTTATTTGCCTTTGAATATCAACTATCATTTTTTTTGCCTACAGTATGTAGGTAATGCTTATTATTTTAACCATCAATGAATTTCAGTTTAAGTTCAAGGACAAAATTGTGTGCATTAGAAATGACTCTTCTGCAAACTCATTTTAAACGAGCAACTCTCATTCAACTATCTGATAAACAGTAAATAATAATAAATACCAACAGGATTATTGAAGCAGTACTTATGTGATGTATGTTGTGCCTCCCTGAAGCTCACAAAACAATATTTCTCTTTCACCATGCTTCCTTTGACAAACTAAAACTAAAAAAACTTTCATGACGGCCCGATCTTGCAACATCATGACCCCGATGTGGTATAGGTGGATGCCTCCAGTTACAGGATTGGAGGCATGCTCTCTTAATGCCTTGGCAACCCAGGCAAGCTCCACCCAGGCACGTTCTTCTTGGGCAAACTAACCATGTCGGAGGAGAATTATTATGTGGGGAACTAAAAATTACAATTCATTAAAGAAGCCCTAGAAGAATGGAGATATTGTCTGGAGGGGGTCGAATACACGATTCAGTTGATCCCTGAACATAGAAACTTGAAGTATATCAAAGGGGCAAAACTTCGGAGCCCGAGCCAACCTCACATAGCACAGGGCCAAGCTCATCCAGAATACTTTCTAGTGGCAATCATTAGTCTTTGACTTCAAGAACTATTATACATAATCCTCACAGAGCTGTTTTCAGAAATGACTCAACTCTACACCTTACTGTACATAGTGAGATTCACACCACTGATTCTCATTCTACTATCAGGTAATTAATACATGTACTCATTATTATTTATGTTAAGGAATTAAACTATATATTTCTTTAAACAATGTTTTACTGTGCTTACAGAATTACTTCATACATTTATTTCTTTATTATGTTCTTCACTACAGGCAGTTTTGCAGATAAAATTGGGCTGACTGATGCCAACATTGTTGGGAAGGAAACAGACACTGTTACTCTGAAATGTTCATATGAGTCAAACATTGAATACATTCGACTTCACTGGTACAAACAAGATACTAATAGTGCACCACAGTTTTTTCTGTTTAAAGGTGCAAGATCAGCATCTGTAGAACGCAAACCCACTGACACTCGATTAGAGTCCAAAACTACGACAGACTCTACTGAACTTACTATCAGAGGTCTAAAGCTCTCAGATTCTGCTCTCTATCACTGCGCTCTTAGAGACGTAGCACAGTAATACAGAGTCAGTGAAAGACTGTACAAAAACCTAACAATGGTTTATATGAAGTAAATAAAACCACAGATTAAAGATAATCCTTTTACCAGTTTATCAGTCAACCACAGACAAATGTTGTGGTAACATGCAATTAATTCATTTCACTAACTTCAAATCACTAAAACTTGTTCTTTCTTATCCTTAATTAACATGTACAGTATATTTAGGCTCAAGTCACAGTTTGTCTCTTACATGTTCTGACAAAAGCCTTTAATAAATTCTACAGCACTTCATTACTTTTTATATTTCTGTGCAATGGTTATGGCCGTGTTCTGAGATTTCCTGAGTGTGAGAATTGGACTTTGATCCTCTGCAGATCACCATGCACACACTCTTTCACACACTCACTAACACTTACAGACAGTTTATAACAGCAAATATTCTGCTGTCATTTTCAAAACTGCACACAAACTGACAATAACTTCACCTCTGCATCAAACCAGGAACCCTGGAGCTGTGATGCAGCAACACTACTCACTGTGTCACTACTGTGCTGCTACTAATCACATCACATTCTAACATTTTTACATTTATTCTGCTTTATGTGTTTTCTTGTATTGTGTTGTTACATAATACTTATAATATTCCAACGCTGCACCAGATTTCCTCGTTCTCCTGATGAAATCAGGAGCAAATCAGACAGCTGAAACTCCTCATCCTCATATGTCTGCTAAAATTCATAAGAGCGTGAAGCGTGTGGATTTGGAGATCTTCTCTGCTTCAGTATCAGACTCTGCATTGTACTACTGCATCCTGCAGCCCACAGTGACAGGAAACTCAAATACATTGTTTTACTTTTTCCCCAGTAGGGGGTGCTGTCTAACTTTTTATTAAAAATACATTTTCCTCTTTCAATTTCCACTCTTTGGTGTTGCTTTGAATGTTTATGATGTTTGTGCTTGAATAAATTGTATGTGTAAACTTTACCTTAGAATCTAAAAGTTTACTTCAACTCTGTCTAGAAATAGCAAAGATTTTATTTAATTCTTTTATCCGAGATTCAATAAAAGTGTTATACAAACTGAACACTCTTATAGTGTATTATTTTGTTTAAAATATTGAATGTGTGCTGAAAACTACATAAAATACGAGATTATTAATAGATACCACTATTTGTATTATAAAACCATACAATTTCAACAATTTTTGACACAATTATATAAATTCATTGAAATTCCAAAAATAAAAAATAAATTTAGCACATGAATAAATTATATGTCTATATGCCCATGGCATCTAAGAACTTTATTATAGGAAAAATATATTTTCAGATGTTTTTGGTATGGTAAATTCAAATAATAGTTTAGATGTCTATGAATAAATATGAGTGGGCGGAGCTACATGTGGAGACATCAGAGACAATTTCACATACACAACCCTGATATTTATTTCTAAAGCTGGAGGTCTGAACTAAACACTCAGAATCACAATGTTACTCCTCTTCTTACTTTTTTTCACTATTGCTGATATTGGTAAGTTTTATATTACATGTGAAATTATAATTTTTTTAACGAACAAAAATTTATTATTTAAAAAATGGTCATGAAATTATTGTATGTTTTTTTTTTTTTTTTTTTTTTATAGTAGAAGCTGCTGATATCAGCATCAAACCAGAAAAAAACACTTTATCTGTAACTGAAGGCAGCAACATCACACTGTCCTGCACATATAATGGATCAGTTGACACACTTCACTGGTATCAACAAAAACCTGGATCAAGACCAGAGTTTCTGCTGCTGATCTATGAAAGCGGTAAACAAGTCGTAAAAGCTCAACCATCTCATCCACGATTGTCAATAATACTTGAAAAAATTAAAAAGAAAGTGGATCTGATCATCTCCTCTGCTGCTGTATCAGACTCTGCTCTATACTACTGTGCTCTGGAGCCCACAGTGACAGGAAATCCAGCTGCACTGTACAAAAACCTCCACACAGTTTTGTTCTATTGAAGGCAGTTCTGGAAATTGACATGCCTTTGTTGAGAGATTCTCTATTTATCTCTCTCAATATAAAGAGTTGATATCATTGGCACATTTCGCATCATTAAAAGAGAGCATTAATCCTTTGGTAATTATTTTTCACTAGTCAGGAACATGGTGACTTTAAAGCCTGTACTGAGATCTGTTTAGTGTGAGGTGAGAATACACTCGGATTTGAATGTCAGTCTTCTGCAACACCTGCACAAACCCTTTCACACACTCATTCACACTGAGGGACATTTAATTCCAGCAAATTTCCTACTGTCAGGTTTTTTTGGAAACCCACACATACACAAAACACAAAATTGCACACAAACTACTCACTGTGTCACTGTGCTGCTACTGAACACATCACATTCTAAGATATTTAAATTTCTTCTGCTTCATGGATTTTCTTTAATGTGGGGTTACATTATACTTATACATTTCTGTAACCTCATGCTACAATTCCATGTAGCCAGAACACTAAAGACAAGACTCGCCTCAATCCTCATAGCAGAATTTCACAGTGAACTTGAGTTATATTCTTTATAATCTTGTCTAGACTGTGTGTCTGCAGTGTAAACTGTATGATGGGTAAAGAGCAGGTGATAAAAACAGTAACTCTCCTGGAAGATTTCTAAATCCTTGTTAGCTGAGGCAGAGTGCAGACTACAAGAATTAATCTCAGAATCACTACCCCTTTCATACTAGATGACTTTAGGGCTAAGGTTTTTCTCCTTGGTGAACACAAGATGGCGCAGTCACTTATCTTATTGTGGGAAAAGTACTAGTGCGCCACACAACCCTGCTCACATTCTCTGATGATGAATC
>MU530083.1:12142-37241 GCA_024362625.1 Silurus asotus
CAAAGTGTCCGAAAAAACTTACGTCCGCGATGCCGAGGGGGAGATAAGCTGAGAGAGAGAGAGAGAGAGAGAGAGAGAGAGAGAGAGTTTGTGAATGAAAAAAATATGGAAATTAAAAAATACCGCGACCGGCGGCACGTCGCGAAGCCGGAAAAAAACCCCGGAAGATCCAAAACCGAACCCGAAACCAACGAGGGACAGAAAAGTCTCAAACGTGAATGGCTGAAGGGGACGTGGCAATAAAAAATGTTTAGATGCAATTATAAACGTATAGACAACAATCAAACCAAATCTAAACTTTAACCTGATCATTTTTATTTTATCCATTTTTATCAATTTTTTATGATTTTATCCAAATTGTATAATTTTATCCATTCCTAGCCCCCTGACCAGGGAAAGCAGAACTGGCTGTGTCCAGTGCGAGCAGCCATTTTGTAGCTCCTGGTCATCCTGACGTCGCCCGTGTGGTAGCTAGGGGAAATGTTGATGGATAGATAGTTTGGTAGTGACTGAATTGTGTATTGTTGTATTGATGTTGTCTGACAATCAATCATTCGATTGCTTCTGTTTTAGCTGAAGTGTTCACCTGAGTGGGGAGGGGGCGTGCTGCTCAAACAATACACTAACAGTGGTGAAGCAGCAGCAGCAGCTCCGTGTCACTTGTTTTTTTTTATTTCACATTTATCTCCCCTCATCAGGGGGTGAGGGTACTACAGCCGCCTATTATGTCACAACTTGCCTATGGGCCAGATTTCATACATGGCCCATAGGCAAGTTGTGACATCATAGGCGGGTGATGTCGCGACGACCAGGAGCTACAAAATGGCTGCTCGCACTGGACACAGCCGGTTCTGCTTCTCCTGGTCAGGGGGCTAGGAATGGATAAAATTATTAAAATAAATAGTTTCTCACCATGTTCCTCGACCAAACAGAGAGTAAAGAAAAGTGTGAGAGTTGAACATCTGTTGTTTAAGTGTCCTTGCTGATGTGTCCTTTTTTTCTATTTCACTGAATTCGTGGCTGCAACTGAGAACAGTACAGCTTTAACACGTCTGCATTGTGCACATTATTTTTATCATCTCAGTCAAGAAGTGTGAAAAAAAATGAAGGGGGGTTGAGATGAAGTCACTGCATCTTCAACTGCGGAAGTGAAACACACAGCATGGTCATCATCACCATAAACCACCAAACACACACGATAAAACACAAGTCTTGAGCATAGAGTCATGACTTTTATAAAAAATGATTAGGTTAATGTTTAGATTTGGTCTCATTGTTGGTATATTGTGTCCACACTTCATATTATGTTTAGCTTAAAAGTTAAATCCTAATTATTGGAGAACATGTGATGTTGAACAGGCAGAAACAACAGATTTTGCTCCTCAGGATGTAACACAGTGATCACCAGAGCAATAACAAAGGGAAGAAAACACAAAGGAGCCAAGTGACTCCTTGTTTACCGCTGTATTCCCCACCAGATGTCGCTATTGTGTCCCTCTGTCCTTCATTTGTTTCATATTGTTTCTACCCGTGTCTAATCTCTCATCTGTATATATTAAATTCCTCCTTTTTCTCTCTTTTTCAGCTTGATTGAAGTCTTTGTTTATTTCTGATTTGTTTTTTCATGGGAAGATTAAGATTTTTCATATACTTAAAGGTTTTTTCCCTTTTAAAGTTGTAGAATCTTTTTTGCTATTGTCCATTGTTGTTTTTGTTTACATTCCATTTAAATAATGAATTTTTCAACAAACAAAAGGTTTTTGAGTTTTTTTAACACCTGACAACCCGCTGTACCATCATTTTTAAAACACTGGTCAGTTCTGTGGAGTCTGACTACAAATGTTTTTCAGTATAATCACTGCTATACCAAATCTCATGTTTTAAATATTTATTTGGAGTGGGAAAAAAAAAAAAAAAAAAAGGTTTTTGAAGCTTTGACGAGTTAAAGCCTCTACTCAGAAATACTACTCAGAAGGTAAAGAAGGTTTCAGCAAATCTCATAAGAGCAACATGGCTACTCACATCATTAACAGCAACAAAAAACATCACTTCACTGCTTTAAATTACTTTATAGCAGTTGTTATTTTAGATTCATTAGAACAAACACATTAGGTGCTTAAATCTATAATACTGACCGTCTCTAGGTAACGTATGTAACCTTAGTTCACAACATCACAACTCTTTGGCAACACCTTCTGGTTGTTCACGCTCTGAATCACGTGTGTAATCCAGCCAATGGCAAGAGGTGCCGTCACCGGCGGGGTGAAGTCATGACTAGGAAGCTACAAAATACGCATGCAGTAGAGCCGACACTAGCTTCTGCAAATGAGAAGAAAGCATGGCAGAGATGCAGGGAGTGTGGCTAGAAGACGCAGCATCTCGTTCACTCATACGTAACCTAGAGACTTTCCTTTCAGGAACTCGAGCTGCTTCACAATGCTTTGGGAAGGATTGTCCAATCATGCCACACTAAACAGTCTTTGCCTAGTGTGTGAGAGCACATCCAGACCGCAGGACAGAGGAGCAGGGAGTGGCTCAAAGGTCACGGTCATAGAATCTGACAAAGGTTAGCGGGGTGGACCAGCACACAGTGTTGCAAATATCCTGGAGTTGGCCTCCAGCGAACCAGGCCGTAGAGGCCGCCACACAGCCTTTTCCCTGAAAGGAGCGGGGAGACCAGAGAACTCATATGAGGATGAAAGAGCACCCACAATGCAACTACTGAGAGTCTGCTTGTTGGCAGGAAACCCTTTTCTATAGGGGCACAGTCGGTTTCGGTTTTCATGGTCACGGGCTTAAAAAGAAGGAGGGTAGAATACCTGCAGCAGGACAGGTCGTGAGGAGCCGTGGGCACCTTAGGTACATATCCTGGTTTAGCAAAAAGGAAAGCACTGGCCATGCCAGGGGTAAACTCCAGGAGAGAAGGGGCCACGGAAAAAGCCTGTAGGTCCCCAACCCTCTTCAGGGAGGTTATAGCCAGTAGGAAGCAGTCTTGATAGACAGCCTCACCCAATGGCTTAAAGAGGGGCTCTGACAGAGCCGCCAGAATGATGGCCAAGTCCCATAAATTCACTTTTGGTCACGTCCCAGGCCTCAGCCTCCGGGTGCCGTGCAGGAAACGTGTCACCAAAGGGTGTTAACCTAGCGGCTGCCCAGAAAGCGGGACACAATAAGCCCAGATAGCGGACATGTAACTCTTCAGGGTTAAAGGAGCCAACCCTGCTGCAAATTTTCCCCAATTGGTGGTTCCCCCACCACACAGAGAACAAGCACCAAACAACCTCCCTGTAGAGTAAGCTCTGGATTGGAGGATGGTATGCAACACCTCAATTACAGAGACCAGCTGCTAAGAACTGGGCCACAGCCTACATAACTCTGATTTGGGGTGAACCAGAGTACCCCACGCCTGGGAGAGGAGATCCCTCCTGAAAAAAATCTTCCAAGGAGGGAACCAGGAAACCAGAACACTCTCTAAAACTTCCGGGAGCAGCGCAATAGGGGGAAAGGCATACAAGCATAGCCTTGGCCACGTCTGCACCATGGTGTCCTGCCCCGATGTAGCTTGGTGAATGAGGGAGAACCAGAGGGGACAGTGCAATGTCTCCTGAGTCGCAAACAGATCCACCTGTGCTCTGTAAAACCTCCGCTTTATCTGCTCCACCACCTCGGGGTGGAGACTCCATTTCCCAAGCCTTGGCCCTTGCCTCGAAAGCTTGCCTCGAAAGGGCATCTGCTCTCCGATTTAAATACCCTGGGATGTGGACAGCCCTCAATAAGAGCAGTTTCCCGTTATACCACAAGAGTATCTGCCATGTCAGCCTGAATAACGGGCGAGACCGGAGACCCTCCTGATGTCAGAGACCACAGATGTGTTGTACATACAGAATGCTTCAGACCCAAAAACATGGCCAGCACCTCCAGGCAGTTTATGTGCCATGTGAAATTGAGCCTGTTCCACTGACCTTGGGCGGAGTTTCCACTCATGACCACTCCCCACCCGTGAGGGATCCATCCGTTGTTAGCATTGCATGATGACAAGTAGCTCCCAGGATGGGGCCTTGTAACAGTGGTTACAAGGCCCCATTCTGGTTTTTTCCACATATTTAAGGCCCGAAGGGCTCGTCGTGAGACCTTGATAGTGCGAAGTGGATTGCCTTTTCGGGAGAACCCTCTGTCTCTGAGCCCCCACTGGAGGGGTCTCATGTGCAGGACGCCAAGTGGGATCACATTGGATGCTGCCATGAGTTCCAGCAGCCTCTGGAACTGCTTCACAGTGAGTGACTGACCTTCTCTCACTCTCTTGACTGTCGTGAGGATAGCTTCGATCAAAGCAGGAGACAGCTGTGGCTGCATAACGGCTGAGTCCCACACCACGCCTATGAAAGTGGTTCTCTGTACTGGAGAAAGCACACTGTTCTTGGTGTTTAGTCTTAACCACAGCTCCTTCATACATGTGAGAACAACATCTCGATGCCGGACTGCCAGAAACTCTGATTGAGCTAATATCAACCAATCGTCAATATAGTACAGGATGTGAATGCCCTGAAGCCTTAGCTTTACATTTTGTAAAGGTACGGGGGAGAGTGCCAGGTTGAACAGGAGGACTCAATATTGGTAAGCTAAGCCCCCAAAAGCAAATCTCAGGAACCTTCTGTGAGCAGGAAAGATGGATATGTGTAAGTATGTGTCCCTTAGATCTATCATGACAAACCAGTCCTGTGACCTGATCTGAGATATGACCTGCTTGAAAGTGAGCATAGCCGAAACTTAGCCATTTCCTTGGTGACCTTAAAAGATAGGTCGGCAGCACAACGTAGCTCATTAAAATTGTCAGCCCCAGAGCTGAATCTCTCTTCCATCTCTTGCAGCAATTCAGCCTGGTATGCTTGTGTGGAGGCAACCCGCAGCCTAAGCCTTGCCCACTGAAACCAAAGTGGCTTGCAATGGTTTAGTGGGCAATACCGGGTAAAAAGGCAGGCCCCAGGGTGAAGGCTGTAAATCAAGGCACAGGAAGCGCTCATCCAAAATATATCTTTCATTCAAAGAAGAAGGCATGCATGAATATGGTTCAGGAAATATTCTGTCTTTTCTTGGAAAATAAATTTTTTTTTTATATGGACCAAATAAGGTTTGGCTCTATCCCATCCTATCCCTGTGTTGCGTGGCAATGTAGCCTGAACACAAGACCATGGTCTGGGTCATGTTTGGATTTAATGTCTGTCTATTTTTATTTCTATGTATTTACTCTGAACTTGCTTCCACTATCACATTTGCATTACATGACATTTCTAGATCATCTTTTTTGCTTTTTGATTTATGGCTGATGTTTGGTGAGGATGATGTGACAAAAAAGTCTACAGTTTTGAAGAAAGCAGAGTTTTATTTATTGCTGAATGAATATTATGAATAAATGAACTCAAAAGTGTTTCAAGTAGGGCAAAGGAGATACAGCAGAAGGTGATTATAGAAGAAACACAATGATAGTGTGATTAGTGAAGCTGTCACACATCTTTTTGCTATATAGATCTCTGAACACTTTTGAAGAAACAAATTGTATTAAAATCCCTCTCGAATTTGATTACAGTTAGTGGGCAGAGTTTATCTCTATCTGAACAAAATGCTGGTAAATATGTACACTTATACAATATCGTCTCATTGATTTATTTATATTTTATTTGTTGAGGTCTATGGAGAGGGTCCAGAAGACATCAGAAACTCAAAAACTGGATTTATACTATAATAGTTTTCAGGCCGATTTTGTGACACACAAACTTTACACATCAGAAACAAACTGATAAATTCTGTTCATTTCATGTTGCTGTAGATCACACTGAGATCCTCAGCATTGGAAGACCTACAGAAAAAGAGTAAATGATCACACTAAGATCCAGCAGAAGATATTTTCCAGATCTGTTAAATGGAAGGAAACAGAGCAGCTCTTCTCACCTGTCGTCAGCACCAGTGCGTGTAAATTTAACACTAGCGTACTGAACCTCATCCTCCCCAGAGGCAGAAGTGATTGCAGCAGAACTTCCAGCATCCCCGAGATCAACAGCACGCTGGCGTACAACTTTAGCATACAGGTCTTCATTCTGATTGGTCGAGGCTGAATCAGATGCAGCGTTGACTCTATTCACTGCTACATTTTCATTAAAATCCTGAGGAAAAGAGCATGAGATCACAGAGACAGAGAGGTGGCAAACATCTAAGTTTATATCACAGCACTGTTAAATTCTGTATTGTGATTGGTCAGAAAGTGTTGATTTGTTATTAATAACAGCAGATCTTTTACTTGTTCTAATGTTAAGCCTGAATTTTGTGTCATACTAATTTCATTAGAGAAAAAAATCGACGGTTTTTAGCTGCTAGACCATAAGTAAGAACAGAAACTAACAAATTATTCAGCTTGTTAGTTTTGTTAATAACCACAGACAATTTAAATGTTAATAGATAATGATTTTGTACCTGTTTTCTACTTTGGTCTACTGGTGACTCAATTCTTTTATTTTTCCTGCAACAAATAAACAAACAACATTGAAAAAAATCTATTGACATTATTATAACTGTAGTTTTTATCATGTAATAAATGATAAATGATCCTGTATTTTCTCACCTTTTATACAAGATGATGACCCCAATGACACAAACACACACAACACCAACAACCCCAACACCTGCATACACACCTACACTCTGATCTACTGTGTGGAAATATAATGTTATAATGAATCAGTGTTAAATATTATACAGTGTAATTCTGATTTATAGATTTATATCATCTCTCCTACTGGTTATAGTGATGGACACTGCAGCTGATCTCTCAGAGCCGAGTTTATTCTGAACCTCACAGTAGTACAGTCCACTCTGTAGAGCTCTGTAACTCTGTCCTGATCCTACAGGTGATGCTTCATTCTCCTTAAACCAGGTGTAGGTCTCCACAGGTGGGTTACTGTCACTGCTGCAGGTCAGAGTTACTGAACTTCTCTCCACAATCTCACCAGAGGAACTGATAGACACTGAGATGTTCTTTGGGGGATCTATAATGGGTTGGTAAATAAGTAATACATCTATAATAGATTTTATCTTATACTGGCAGTAAGAAAATCTTAAGCTTTAACTTACACAGAACATTCAGAGTTACACTGGTGGAGTTCTGATGCCCGACTTCATTACTGCACATGCACTTGTACTCTCCACTGTCCTCAGCACTGACTTTAGAGATGGTGAAGGTTTTTCCTTTCCCCACTGATGTTGTTCTATTAAACCAGGTGTAGGTCTCCACAGGTGGGTTTGCATCACAGCTGCAGGTCAGAGTCACTGAACTGCCCTCCACAATCTCACCAGAGAAACTGATAGAGAGGTTCTTTGGAGGCCCTCCACAATCTCACCAGAGGGGCTGATGGACACGTTCTTTGGAGGATCTAAAATGGGTTGGTAAATGAGAAATAAATCTATAATAGTTGTATCTTATACTGGCTGTAAGAAAATCTTCAGCTTTAACTTACACAGAATATTCAGAGTTACACTGGTAGAGTTATGATGTCCGAATTTATTACTGCACATGCACTTGTACTTTTTACTGTCCTCCAAACTGATATTAAAGATGGTGTAGTTCATTGTCATAATTAATACTTTTGCATTATGTTTCATTGTTGGTCAGGAATATCTGTGGCATCTTCAAATCTAAACCATCAAGCAACCTAAAATAAATTAACATGCTAGCCTTCACCACAGCTTTTGGGAGTTACAGCTGAAAATGCCCTCCTATCTTTAAATGTTAAATACTTATGCTTAATAATTATAAGAGTTATGAGATAAGAATAAACTAAATAAAACTCACATCTGACACTGAGGTATTGAGCAGGAGATGGGAGATGTTCAGATCCTCTTACAGCACAGTTATAACTGCCTGCATCCTCACTGCTGACCCTCTGCAGGTGGAGTTTGTTGCTCTTGAAGGTGTTTGTGGTTAAATCATGTGTGTTTTTGTACCAGATGAATGTTGGATCAGTCAGACTGCAGGTGGTTTTACAGGTCAGATTGACTGATTCTCCCTCTGTCACTTCTGCAGGAGCGATCAGCTGAAGATCTTATACAATGAGAGAAACATTAAATCTGCATTATTAATCCTTAATCCTTATGATTATTAATAAGTTCTCATCATGTGTGTGTGTGTGTGTGTGGGTGTGTGTGTGTGTGTGTGTGTGTGTGTGAGAGAGAGAGAGAGAGAGAGAGAGAGAGAGAGAGAGAGAGAGTTGAGTTTTTCAAAACAACTTTATTCATTTATAAAAACAAACACACCTTATAAATTTAAAACTTAAACATCACCTCACATTCATCTCTGCACAACCACACAAAACGATCTCTTCTAAACCCACCACCCATTAAAAAACAGTGTTAAAAAATAGCGCTCCATCTATCAAACTGCAGATGGCTTCCTTATAACCCCACTTCTCCAAAAAACTCTCCACATCGTTGATTAACTTATAAAACTTAAAATCAATCAGGACACGACTTTTCACCACATTCTTGAAAACCAACTCTACTCTTTGCCCCTCCCTACCATCCAACCTTATTTGCCTTGTAATATAAATTCATCTTTTAGCCTGTCCAATCAAAAAGTTCAACAACTGACCCTTTCTCCTTTGGGATGCACTAAAATATGAACCGAAAATAAAGCTTCGAAGAGAAAATATCTCACCGAAATTCAAAAAGGTTTCGTTCAAGTACCACAAATAGCTCCTTCAACCTTAAGCACTCCAAAAAGCAGTGAAAAATCGTCTCCCTTTCGTTACAAAAAGGACATTTATCTGACACATCAGGATTAAGAATATTCAAAAAAGCATTAACAGCAACTGTGCCATGTAAAACTCTCCACTGGAGATCACCTGTGCACCGGTTTGTATAAAACTCTCCATATTGGTTTTACATCGTCTTCCAAACCCGATTTCTCTCTCCACACCATATCCTTCAGACCTTTAAGGCATGTTTTGTTTAAAACCTTTACACAACATGTGTAAATCACCTTACTCCGAGAGTCCTGAAAACTCAAGTCCTCCAGCCTGTCCAGACACAGAAAGGCCCCAGTTAGACCTTTTAAATCAGGGGTGATTCGAAGTTCTGGAAAGGGATCCGTAAGAGCCGGAACCACTCGACCATTATAGTATCCTGTCAATAACTGTCTGTCCTCTGGTGTCAGCCTTTGTTTTAGTAAGTCCAGCACATGTCCAATCTGCCGTTCAGACTGAATTCCCAAACGCAGTGCTACCGCTTGAACATTATTTAGAGCCCCGGAGTGGCATCACAAGCCACGTCCAGTCTCACACCATAAACCAAGGGTTCCCGCAGCAGCCAATACAAAGACGTGGCGCCCTGCCTCCGTCTCTTAAAAAGCTGCCAGATGTCAAAGAGTCCCTTATAGAACTGCGTCAGTGTGTTCTCAGCTTGCTAGAATCCATCAACCACAGCTCAGAAGTTAGGTTCAGTCCATTCACACGTGGTGATTTACACCCTAACGGAATTCTTCTGATCTTCGATATAACTTTACCATGCCTCACAAGTTCTCTTTCTATCACTTCATCCGGAATAAATGGCGGTACATTTGAAATCGTGACCCTTTTTGCCGGCTGGGCCAACGCCATCACCCGAGTAAACTCGTCATTTATCACAACCCCTTTCCCCACAATCTCGGCAACCTTCTCCACACTGTCCAAAAAAACCCACAATTGCGCTATTCATTCTAGCTGCAGATAAGATGCTCGTGTATCCCACTACTTCAGCAACTGCAATAGTGCAGTCTTCAACAGAACAGCGCTCCACGGGGAGAACTCGAATCCCATGCCTCCGTGTTAAACTTTTAAACCCCTGAGCCGCTGCCATACTTACCAGCTTTCGCTGTTCAACAGCGCTCTTCCTACACCCCTATATACCGTTCAGCAAAGTCCACCAACAAAACAATCCACAAATACACAACAAAAGATAGAAAAAGACAGAAAAAACTCACTCACTCAGTATCATCCACTCTTACCCAAACACGCTCACTTCCGCACACTCACTCGCGCATGCGCACAGAGAGAGAGAGAGAGAGAGAGAGAGAGAGAGAGAGAGAGAGAGAGAGAGACCAGTGAAATAAAAAAGTGGAATGATTTTGTGATGATGATGTGTGTGAGTTTAAATATAAAATTTGGAGGTCTTTTATGTACCAATAAATTATTTAGCACCTTTATTAGGGTAAATTAAAGTTGATCAGTCACACCATGAAGTTATGGGAAAGAGTAGTGGAAGCCAGGCTAAGAGAAGAGGTGACTATCTTTGAGTAACAGTATGGTTTCATGCCGAGGAAGAGCACCACAGATGCCTTATTTGCTTTGAGAATGCTGATGGAGAAGTATAGAGAAGGACAGAAGGAGCTGCATTGTGTATTTGTGGATTTAAAGAAAGCGTACAACAGGGTGGAGAGAGGAGTTGTGGTATTGTATGAGAAAGTCTGGTTTGTGAGAGAAGTATGTGAGGGTGGTGCAGGACATGTATGAGGACAGTGTGACAGCAGTGAAGTGTGCAGTAGGAACAACAGACTGGTTCAAGGTGAAGATTAAACTGCATCAAGGATTGGCTCTGAGGCCTTTTCTGTTTGCAGTGGTGATGGACAGGTTGATGGACGAGGTCAGACAGGAGTATCCCTGGACTATGATGTTTGCGGATGATGTTGTGATTTG
Source organism: Silurus asotus (assembly GCA_024362625.1). Lineage (NCBI taxonomy): Eukaryota > Metazoa > Chordata > Actinopteri > Siluriformes > Siluridae > Silurus > Silurus asotus. Next base: position 22,858 of record MU530083.1, read on the forward strand.
TGGTGAGAGTAGTGAGCAGGTGGAGAAGAGCCTGGAGAGGTGGAGATATGCGCTGGAGAGAAGGGGAATGAAAGTCAGTAGGAGTAAGACAGAGTACATGTGTGTGAATGAGAGGGAGGGCAGTGGAGTGGTGCGGTTGCAGGGAGAAGAGGTGAAGAAGGTGGAGGAGTTCAGGTACCTGGGGTCAACAGTGCAAAGTAATGGAAAGTGTGTTAGAGAAGTGAAGAAAAGAGTGCAGGCAGGGTGAAGTGGGTGGAGAAGAGTGATAGCAGGAGTGATTTGTGATAGAAGAGTATCTGTGAGAGTGAAAGGGAAAGTTTATAGGACTGTGGTGAGACCAGATTTGTTGTATGGTTTAAAGACAGTGGCATTGAGTAAAAGACAGGAGATGAAGCTGGAGGTAGCAGAGCTGAAGATGTTGAGGTTTTCATGGGGAGTGACGACGATGGACAGGATTCAAAATGAGTTTATTAGAGGGACAGCGCATGTAGGACGTTTTGGAGACGAAGTGAAGGAGGTGAGATTGAGATGGTTTGGACATGTGCAGAGGAGGGACATGGGGTATATCAGTAGGAGAATGCTGAGGATGGAGCCAGCAGGAAGGAGGAAAAGAGGAAGACCAAGGAGGAGGTTTATGGATGTGGTGAGGGAAGACATGCAGGCAGTTGTTTTTGAGAGAGGCAGATGTAGAGGACAAAGTGGTATGGAGACGGATGATCTGCCACGGTGACCCAGCCAAAAAAAGAAGATTAGTCCCAAAATTCGAACCTAATAAAAATGTTTGTGATTTTCAACTAGCTCTATTTTATTACAAAAATATTGTAACATTTAAATTCTATTTATTTGTTTATTTTTCAAAATAAAAGTGAAACAGCTCAATAATATTGGCATAATTTAAACTCTTACTGTGATTATTCCTAGAAAGTGTCTTAATAAGTAAATTGTTCCTTCAAGTGGTGATCATGGTAGTATTTACAGATTTATGTATATAATATTAATATGTTTTTAGTTACTTATATATAGTTAATCTTCTACTAAATCTTTTTAATTTTTAATTAATTATTGTTTTGTGCCTCTGTGTGTCAGTCAATAAGAACTCCATTTCCCATCAGCCCCTGCATGTCACATGCTGGTCAAATGTGTCTCCTTATGCCTTGTTCCATCCTTTTTTTGTTCTGTTAGTTGTGTGTTTATTGTTCTAGATTTTGTTGTGTGTCTCCTGTGTTATCATTCATTTGCTTTCTGTTGTCTGGAGTTCATATCATGAAAACAGTAATTCAGTAAAAACATGTTCAAGTTTTAATTCATCTGTTACAAAACTCCTGTAGCTAAAAGGAGATTATGGTCTGAGTGACACATGTAGAGAATAAGATCATTTTATTTACCTGTAACTCTGAGTATAATTCCAGGATAACCCATGTATCCTTTTCCAGTTGTGTTGAATCTGAAGCAGTACATGTGTTCATCTGATTTCTTTACATCACTCAGTCTGAGGGAGAAGTGATTCTGTTTATCTCCTAAATACTCCACTCTGCCTGAGTAACCTGGTTCATTACGCAGATCAGTCGGTTCTACACCCTTAACTGGGTTTATAAACCAAAACCTGTTTGTCACATTAACACTTGTTGAATGTGTGTAAGTGGCTTCCATAACCACTGTAGATCCTTTTACACCACAGAGATGTTTACTGTATTTCACACTCCATTCATTCCCAACAGCTCCTGAAACATGACACATGAAAGAGGTAATTAGAAGTCATGCTTAAACTGAGAAAATATCCTATTTTAAGGAAAAAAAGGGTAATTTTACATTTGATGGCTGCAACACATCTCAGAAAGGTTGGTACAGAAAAGTGTCCCAACTGTTTTGTAATTATGTTTGTAGAAGAGTCTGAGTGATGAATTGGTCTGCCTGCTGTCTAGACCTTTCACCATTTAAAAAATTTAGTGCATCATAGAAGGTCTAGAATCTTGTATCAGACACATCTGGGGCAACATTTCTCTTCCAACACTTAAGCAACTGGTCTCCTCGTTTCCTAGATGTTTATGGACAGAAGACATGATGCTACACAGTGGGAAACACACCCAATGTGGCCAACTATAAAATGACCTTAATTTTGAAAGGTATATATTTTCAGTTAAAACATTTTAATATGTATTTATTTGTAAATAAATTTTGGGTTTGTGAGATTTGCAAATCACTGCATTTTGTTTTCATTACATTTTACATGTGTTCCTGATTTCGGCCAGTCCTACTTTCTTCTTTAAGTCACTCGTCTGTTCTTTTCCATTTTTTATTATTTATTTATTATTATTATTTCATTTTTTATTCATTAAATGGCAGAGGAGAAGACATTAGGACATTAAAGGAAGCATCTTAACCAAGTACCATCTTCTCTTCTGCTGAAAAAAAAATTGTGTAAGGCATAATGTTAAAATGCATTTAATTATGAATATTCATGCAGGAATATTACCCAAATTCTACCATCCTGTTATATTTACTTTAATGCTCACCATTTTCTAATTATTTTACCATCATTGTTCTCCTTCATTTATTAATATTTTAGTGTATTTCAGTTTTGATTGCTTTAATGTTACATCCTATTTTACAGAGCAAACAATCAATTTACTTTGTTTTAGATTTTTGGTGAGAGTAGGGAGCAGGTGGAGAAGATCCTGGAGAGGTGGAGGTACATGCTGGAGAGAAGGGGAATGAAAGTCAGTAGGAGTAAGACAGAATATGGATTAGAGACAGTGGCATTGAGTGAAAGACAGGAGGTGGAGCTGGAGGTAGCAGAGCTGAAGATGTTGAGATGTTCATTGGGAGTGACGACGATGGCCAGGATTAGAAATTAGTTTATTAGAGGGACAGTGCAAAGTGAGGGAGGTGTGATTGAGTTGGTTTGGACATGTGCAGAGGAAGGACCAAGACCAAGGACAAGGTTTATGTATGTGGTGAAGGAAGACATGCAGATGGTTGGTTTGAAAGAGGCAGATGTAGAGGAAAGAGTAGTGTGAAGACGGACGATCCTCTGTGGCGACCCCTAGTGGGAGCAGCCGAAAGAAGAAGAAGAATATTTTTCGTTAATGATGTTCATTGGTGATTGTGCAATAATGTTGAATGTAAAACTCACCCATCATCAAGTGCAGAAAGACCAGACAAAGCAGTGAAGTCATTTTAAGGGACATCATTCTTCTATAAAGATTTAAACATGTAACAAGAAAAAACATACAATAAATTCACACGAAATAATCAATTGCAGTAATCCAGACTTTTATTTAGACAAATACAACATGGCTATGTGAGGAGAATTTATTTATGGAAGGAGTCTCCAGTGTCACATTCAAGCACTTCTGAGAAATTTCAATGAGTCTTTAATTATTCTCCAGATGGTAAAGAAGCCATCAAAATCCTGCTCATTCTTTCCCAATGTATCTGCCAGTAATCCAGACTTTTATTTAGACAAATACAACATGGCTATGTGAGGAGAATTTATTTATGGAAGGAGTCTCCAGTGTCACATTCAAGCACTTCTGAGAAATTTCAATGAGTCTTTAATTATTCTCCAGATGGTAAAGAAGCCATCAAAATCCTGCTCATTCTTTCCCAATGTATCTGCAGGGGTCAGCAGCTCTGCTCTTGAGGTCTGAGAGTATTGAATTAATGCAACTTGGCTGCTCTTAAGGAGCACAGCTTCATTGAGCAGGGAACCCAAACCAAATAAACCACTGGTGAGTGGTTCTTCAGTCATTACTCACACCTTTAATTTTGAGAACATACTGAGAATTTCAGAAAAGTCTTTTGTCAACCCGCAGCCATGCATAACTTTGAACAATCCACAGCTGAAGCAGGATGTAAAAGTGCTCAACTGCTCTGCTCTACTTTCCATATTCAATAAATAGTCATTACATATCAGAATCTGCAATTTGTAGGAAATATTTTTTAAAGCATGTCTAATTATAAAATGAATACACAAGTTATGCATATTTTACAAACCAGGAGTCCAGAAAATAAAAACATTACTATGGATAAAATGTGAATTATTCTTGTGCATGAGGTTGTTTTGTATATTTAGATAAATTCCTGATGCAACACCCCCTAGTGGTAATGATGTGTAATCACAGTTGATCATGTGAAGATGTGGAAGTCAATCCCACTTTAACTTAACAGCATATTCAGCAATGAAAGAGAACAGAAGAAACAGCTGACAGATGAAATATATAGTTAAATTATTTAGTTGCACAGCTTGTGCAGGAATCTCAGAAAGTCACCTACTTTTGGAGAAGTCACAAACTCAACATATATTTTTGTTATGCTGCAGTGTGTTACTTTGACATGTGTAGCAACAGAAAAATTAATGAAGGATTTTTACATCATTACAAGTTTGTAGGTGTAATTTGAGTAATACATTTATGCTCTGACTTTAGAGTCACTTTCTGTCATGAGATTTGTAAAAAGATGCATGATCTCAGGTCTCCTGTTGAATAAGCACGTCAACCAGTAGGAAATATAAAATATTTGGGCAATATTCTGTATAAAGGGATTTTTACAGTGTGAGTGTGCATGCAAAATGTCTGCTATGAGATGCATTAAATAAATAGTGAAGTACTGATACAATACCCACAGTGTCACAGCATAATGCACTGTGCCTTTCTAATGACCACTGTTTCGTTGTTGTAGACACAAAAAACAAAGCCTTATCTTTAAAAGTCACTCAGGGCTTTGTGCTGCCATAAGAACATTAAATAGGGAGTTTGTAGCTCAGTTGTTTGCTGTTGGACGACTTCTTTTAGCTTCTTCCATTAGGGGTCGCCAAAGCCGACATGATCTAAAGTGATGTAATCCCTGGGATATATTCTGGTGTATTAGGTACTTTGAGCACATGTACAGACATGCTTAGTTTTTCACACTCATATGTCGCTTAAAAAGTTCACATATAAAAAACAATCAGCAGTTTTATGATTGTCTGGTCAATGGTCAAGTTTTTTCTGCTGCACTGTAACAGTTATTGTGTTATTGTTCAAAAGTTATGAAAAAAGTGAAAACCTCAGTAAAACTGCAGGCAACACCTCGAAAACTGTAATAACAAGAACGGACTGGCAGAACGTGACCAATTACAATGCACAAGTGTGTGTGTGTGTGTGTGTGTGTGTGTGTGTGTGTGTGTGTGTGTGTGTGTGTGTATTTACCAAACTTTATAAAATTGCAGTTTTTAAAATATAAAAACAGAAATAACTACATAAATAAAAAATTATTGTAACATATAAATACCTACAACACCCTGATTGCACACGTCTACCCACTTACACTCACTTGGGGGCTCTAAAAGTTAACCAGTCACATTCAAAATTACACCTGTAGGTAAAGGGCATCTACCTGCCATCAATTAAAGTGATTCTGATTAAAATCAGATTAAAGGCATCTGTTGCTGTGGTATGTGAATGTTCTGCTCACAAATCTGTGACACCTCATTTTTTTTAAGGTACCAATCAGGAAAGAGATATAAACAATACTGAATGCACTATGGAACTGTGGCACCATTGCAAAGATCAAGACAACCCTCTGAATTTAATGAGAGGATGAGGACACACTGTACACACCAACACTGTAGGAACTACAGGAATTTCTGGCAGGTTCTGGTCACATATGCATACTGTATGTCCATCTCCTGTATTCTGTACACGTCTGCACAGGACATCTCATATTACACTACTTATACTGTACTCAGTTCATACTTTTTAAATTATTACAATTATTCTTGCATCTCATTTAAAAGGCGAGGACGTGTCTACAAAGGACTTCCCATATCACTGCAGTTTATTAAGACATAATCGAATGCTTTTTATGTAAAATAATTCTACTCAGAATGTCAATGAACCAAAACAATCCAGAATTATGTCACACTGCCTCCAGCTAATTGAGTAGCCCACGTGTGAAGAATGGACCACAGGCTCCTTTTAATGTGGAAGTTTTTAAAATAAATAGTGGTACATTGTATTCTATAAATGAATGATTTACACCACAAGCAGAGCAGATCAGAATGTTTAGGATTCTTCAATATCTGTTGTTTCACAACACAAACAATTCAAACTATCACAATGGTTATATCTCCTTTATAACTGGAGAAAGTTGAAGGTACAAGGTATAGTGTCAGTATTTTTACAAGAAACTGATAGTTTTGCAAGAAAATAGAAAAATTCAGACTTTTCTTACCGTATCACCTCGAATCCTCGTGCACAGCAAAAAGGCAGAATAAGACAAAGTGTGTGAGAAAGTGTGTGCGGTTGAGGGATCTTGCGTCTTTTAAAAAAGTGAGAAAATACTTTGGTAAAATACAGTCTGCAACATTTAAAACATCAGTAGCACTGAAGTAGAATGTTTTCAGATCTGCTTTTTGACTTGACTGTGAGATTCATCATTTGCATTTTAAAAACACGAGTGATATCATTGGCTCAGAAAAAAAAAAGTCTCCTAAGTGATGGTCAGCTGTGGGTTTACATCCCCATTTATAGTCAGAGGACAGAGCTGATGAACGAGCCGCATTTATTCATCCTCTCCACGACCCTTTCAGCAGTACATACTGTAATTAGCATATGGACATATGTAGAGTGAACATGCTGGTTAATACATGTGTATGATGTTAACACACCCAGCTGTACTGCTGCACACCTGAAATGTTCATCAGCATGATTTAGCCTTCAGTTTCAGAGCCGTGTCCTGCACACTGTCATGGTGATGACTGTTGTTGCCTTTTTCTTCTTATTATTTTTATTTCTTCTGTCCAAAGAAAGCGTTTCTTCTCTGTGGCCATGTTTAAGGATTTAATATAGTGTTGATATACGCCTACAGGGCCTTCAGAACCTTCAACAGTCAACTCTGATCAGTCCACTGAGCCCAATCATGTCAATGAACTCAAATCTACACCATAAACTGGTACACATTTTAATTTAAATAAACAAATAAGTCATACAAAAGCAAATGGACCACAAACACATGGTTATAAAAACGTTTATTTATTTTCACACATTATAAAGCGAGCGTGATGTGTCAGTCTGAATAGAAACAGTGTGTATGCACTGTCTAAAAGATCAAAATGTGTGAAATGAAAAGAAGGAAGTGAAACTGCCAGTACAGTCAGCGTTTAAACACAAACTTTTAAACTGTCTGTTTAACTTTATATATAAAGATATAATGCTTTGCAAAATAGGATTAATAAACATTTAAAATGTTTATTGTTTTTAACATTTATATGAATAAAATAACAGCTCATTCTTGAGTTGACCTGTAGTGCAGTGCTGCAACTCTGCCACATGGGGCAGTCAGGAGAATGTGCTGGTCTAAAAATAAAAATAAAAATAAATAATAATAATAATAATAATAATAATAATAAAATTGAAAATAAATCTAATTGTTTAGTCAGATTCTAAAATAATGAAGTATGCCTAGCCAGCTCCTACCCCCCTGACCTACTGAACATGTCACTTATTCACTCTGCAGACGTGAGGGCGTGATGGCATGATCTAGTTGGTAAAAACATCACGCTATCATCAAGCTGTTGGTGAGGAAACCGTGCTGCCAGATAGCTCAGTTGAAGATGTCAAGCGGAGATAATCCACGGAACGGAGATGATCCACGGAACAGAGCGGAGATAATCCACTGAGGGACAAGCGGAAAATACTGGCAGTCAGGGATCTACGAGATCTGTCGCATGACCTTCAAGAAACGGCAGCCTGTGAATCTGGAATGGGATTTTATAAATGTACGTCGGTAACGAGGACCAGGTGTCTGTAATCAAAGCCGGGCGCGGCAGAGATAGCGGCAGCATGACAGCCACCAATGGGGTATGTTACCCATTTTTAATTTAGAATTCATCTTGACTCTGCACCATTTTTCACCGTTCTTTACACTGTGTTACAGCACAGTTGGGAGCTACAAAAATATAAAATTAATTCCTTTAAGGAAATGAAGATGTACTGCTCCAGTCATGTCAGGTCAGGGCATTTTAATACGTCATACTCTGTATGAATGTGTATGGGACGAAACTTTTAATTTGATGTGAAGCACCCAAACCATCCAAACACCAAACCCCCTATATTATATTGTGTAGTTCTTACTCATGTCACCAGAACAACCCCAAGCCCTTGGGGCCTAGAACTCACAAGAAGCTTAAAGGAAGGTGTCCTGTGGTATCAACAATTGTCACTAAGACATCAGCAGCAGATATGTAAGATCAGGCCTTATGGATCAGACCACATTGTCCATTATACCTTACAGATAATATATCAGATTTACATGGGGGCTGTTAGGGGCGAATGAGCGGAGTACAGCTCACTCGGGTTTATTATAGAGAGTAACACAGAAACACATACACACGCATCTCAGATCTTTTCCCCAAGCGCAACTGAACTTCACTCAAACTACTGCCACTAACACCAATAAACTCAACCTGTGCCAAGGCATGTTGGCCTACACAGACCAGTGTCTAAAACAGGCTGCCTAAACCTACAAATTAAATGCTAATCAACAAGTTAGAAACATCTCCACTATCAACCTGGACCAAGTCTGGTTTTCTCCCTATGACCAGAGTCAACCAACCCCCTGCTTACAAAAGCTTAATCCAGGGTACATTGACAAAACGTTAAAAATAATCAACAATGTTAATACACAGTCACGTCATCTTAGCCTTCTATGTTTCATGAATAAATCCAGGCATTCTCAGTCCACTAGCCTTTCCAAGTCTGGCCTCCTACCAGCAACAGCAGGCTGAAGTTCCAGACAAATTCAGGGCACTTCTCGCCTATAGATTTACATGTATCCTTTACAAGACCTAAAAATTGAGTCTTTTTCCATTAATTTTAAATAACTTGCTCTGAAAAAACATATTAACAAATTGTTATTTTTTTTCCAACCTCAAGTCAGTCAGGAGGAAGTTCAGTGTGGCAGAGTTCTACACTGGGGTGTTATTGACCCTTAGAGGTCTGCTTGGAAAGCTCTATGCAAGCTTTGTGGTGTAATTACTGCATTTTTAATAATGAGATTTTATGTGTATATGATTAGGAGTGTTTGAAAGTTAAATTATGAATTGTCAAAAAAGATCTGTGAGAATAAAATGACTCACATACAATATCAGGTTTTATACAGTATATTTATTTAAGGTGAGGCAAAATAAAATACAAGGCTTTGGTTAATAGCACTTGATCAGTGTTACAGTGAATCAGGAACACAGAGTGCCAGTCAGTTTTTACTAAAGATTGTAATTTTAAAAAAGTTCAGAAAGGCACATGACATCAGAACATGGCTGCTCACATAAACAGCAAACAAATAATAATTTAAGTCTCTTAAATGAGCATATAGCAGTTAATTATAACAGACACATTAGCTGCTTACATCTATAACTGCACACACACACACACACAGTTATTACCTACTTACTTTGTATTCAGGACATCAATTGAGCTTCAGTCTATTTTCTCACTTTAAATATTCACAATTAGATAATTAGTTGTGTGAAAGAGGACATTTAAAAAATCTGTTACCAGCCATCAATATAAAATTTTTCATTGATTAACTCTCTTGATTTCTCTAATAACTAACCTAATAGTCACCTTCATCTGCCTTTTGCTTCATGTCTTCCATATGGTCACACAAAATAAAATTTTTGCATAAGCATCTTCAGAAGAATTAACATCTCTAAGTTAAGTATGTAACCCTACTTCCCTGAGGGAACAAGACACTGCATTGTCCATGTTTTGAATAATGTGTGTAATCAGTCAAAATTGGAGGCAGGTTGTGGGGTGACTTCATGACCAGGAAGTATAAAATGCACATGAAGTGAAGCCAGCGCCAGCTTATGTAACAAAGAAGGAAGCGCTAAAGGGACCCTGGAGGTGTTGCATAGAGACGCAGGGTCTCGTTTCCTTAGGGGACATACATAACCTAGAGGCATTCCCTATCAGAAACTTGAGCTGCTTCGGAACGCTTTGAAAACAAGTCCGATACCACCGCACTGACCAGTCCCTGACTAGTGTGAAAAAGCACAGCTAGGTCGAAGGACAGAGGTGCCAGGAGTGGCACAGTGGTCAAGATTGTAAAACCTGACAAAGGTGAGCGGGGTGGATCAGCCCGCAGCATGTAGAGTTCTTAGAGGGACACTCCAGATGACCAAGCCATAGAGGCTGCCACACTCTGGGTCGAGTGCTCTCTGACCCTGAATAGAGCGGGTAGACCAGAGGACCCTTAAGAGGACGCAATAGCATCAATAATCCATCTGCTGAGAGTCCGCTTATGAGCAGGAAGGCCTCTACTCATAGGGCCGTAGCAGATGAACATTTGTTCAACTTCCTACAAGGGTACTGTACTGTGGACATAATGGTCCAGTGCTCAGACTGGGCACAGCCGTTTTAATCTCTCCTGGTCTGGGGTCTGGAATGCCTGGAGCCTGACAGGTCGAGGGATGATCGAGGGCACCTTGGGGACGTAACCCACTTTAGGGTACAGAAAGGCACTGGCCATGCCTTAAGTGAACTCCAAAAAGGAGGGGGCCATAGAGAGGGCTTGTAGTTCACCTTCTCTCCTCAGAGAGCAGATAGCCAGCAAGAATGCAGTCTCAATAAACAATTGCCTCCACAAAATCTCGCCTAATGGCTCGAAGGGGGGCTTGTACAGAGACTAATGTACAAAGGACAGGTCCCACCCAGGCACTCTTAGTCGCACCAGTGGCCTCACCCTCCGGGTGCAAGGAAGAAAATGTGTCAGGAGTGGGTCTCTTCCCACTGAATGCCCTGACACGGGGGCGTGATATGCCAAAATGGCAAGTAAACTTTAATGGTGGATGGTGCCAACCCTTTTGCCAGCTGTTACTGTAGGAACTCCAGCCCTGAGCCAACCAGGCAGTGGACTGAGTTGAATTGGTGCTGAGCACACCACACAGTGAAGAGATGCCATCTCATGGCATACAACATCCTCCTGGAGGGGACAGCTTTCATTACTTCATTCAACCGGCCTGGGATGTAAGTTTCTTCCAGGGAAAGGAGCTTCTTATTTGAACACAGGAGGATCAGGCGTGACAGCCTGTACAGGGGTGCAAACGCAGACCCCCCTGGTGGTTGATATACACGACCACCAAGATGTTGTCTGAACGGATCAACACTTGATGGCCTCTAAGGTTCAGGAGGAGACACTTTAGAGCCAGAAGTACAGCCAGCATCTCTAGGCAATTGATGTGCCATAGTACAGCAGTCCACAACCTTTTTTTGCACCACGGACCGGATTAATGTCAGACAATATTGTCACGGACCGGCCTTTAAGGTGTGGAGGATAAATACAACAAAATAAAATGACATGAAAACTGGTATTTTTCAAATATCATAATAAATGTGTATCCACTGTATTGTTTTTTGTTCATTTTGCTAGCTGGGGGGTTTTAATTTAGCAGTAATGTGTTATGTGTTACCAGCTTGAGCAGGCCCTTTAAGAAGGTAGCAGATGTAGACACGTAACTGAGGCAAGCATCTTGACATGCATCATAACTGCTCCCCACCCCGTGAGGGACGCATCCATTGTTAGCATGCGAGCACAAAGCGAGTGCCGATTTGACTTTTCTTCTCAGTTTTTTTGTGTGTTTGTGGAAACAAAAATAAATAAACATGAGTACCGAAACATTTAGAACTGCAACAATTTTCTCAGGGAAGGGTTGCATTTTCTGACAGAATTGTCATATATTTTTTGGTCATTTCTGCATTTCAAGTTTTGGCTAGAAGGTCGGGAAGGTTTTAGTCAATTACATAAGAGCAACATGGCTGCTCACTTCATCAACAGCAAATAAAACATCGCTTTACTTCTTTAAATGAGTTTATAGCAGTTATTACTTTAGATTCATCAGTACAAACACATTAGCTGCTTGAATCTATAACACTGACCTGCAGTTTACAGTTTAGAGAAAGTAATACATCAGAAATATCATCAGTAATGTTAGACGACTAGCATGTTGATAACAAAACACACTATCTGCATTGAAAGACTGATATTCTATAATTCCTGCTACATGTGCCAGGGGGCAGTGGTGGTTTAGCGACACTCCAGTCTGAATTGCATTTTGGCAGCTCTACTAGCACTTTAAAGATCATATCTGTCCTTCATGTAGTCACTAACATCACCTGAAACAAATGCAGGAGAGCAGAACTTCAGAGTTTATTATAGATTTGTTTTGGAGTAATTCAAGATTAGTTTAGCAAGTATTTTAGGGTTTTAACAGTAATTCCATGTCAACATATTAAACTAGCACTTAAAACAGCAAAGACACACAAACACACACACACACACACACACACACACACACACACACACACACACACACACACACACACACACTGGTTTGAAATGATAAAAAACATTTTTTTTATTTGCTGATGTAAAGAAGTGATTCAGCTTCTCCACTTCAGTTAGGAGTTTTCTCTAATCAGCTGTTTCAGGACTCATTTTCTTCATTATGTTTCTCAAAGTCTAAAAGTCAAACATTTATTTACATCAGCTGTGTATTTTAACTTACATCATTAAATAAAAAAAAAAGAGTCACATAATCACATTACTCTAATCAAATAGTGGTTTTGAGTTTAAAAGCTAAAACTCACTTCCTTATTGCAGTAGTCAGAAGTGAGCATGTCATCAGGAGGACTGGGATGAGAAACCTGTGAATGACGAAAGAACATCGATATTTGTGATTTGAATTTGCAGCGATAAAATACAGTTTTATTCTGTTAGACCTTCATCACCAACCTTCATTCTAGCAGTAACTGTATGTTTCAGTTGAAACTTACTGCAAGTGTGTGATAAACATCATCAGATTTCCGGTCTGCAGGATCGAGAGCTGCATACGTGTCGTCTTTAACACTCATCCCAATGTTCTGCAGAGAGGAGGGGTGGAGAACATGAGCAGGTTCTGCTGAAGAAATTATGAACAAAGCAGCCACCTGATGGACAGGTATGTATGAACTCACCTGATAGTCACCTTCATCTGGATTATTCCTCTGTCTCCTCCATCTGCTCATTAAAAGTCAAATATTTCTCCATCCTAAACATCTTTACAGGAATTAATGATGAATTTATCAGCACAATTATTCTCACCTCATCCAGAAGAGTACAGAGAGAAGAGCTGCAAGTCCAAACAATCCGAGTCCAACAGCCACATACACAATTACAGTGCCATCTGATAATACGTACACACACACACACACACACACACACACACACACACACACACACACACACACACACACACACACACACACACACAGAAAATACTTAAAAAAAACAAAACTTAAATATCTTCAGTTGAACAAAGTTCATCCACAGTACAGAATGTAAAATGGAGCAGTGATGAAACAGTAATGTCTAAACATCTCTCACCAGTTATAGTGATGGACACTGCAGCTGATCTCTCAGAGCCGAGTTTATTCTGAACCTCACAGTAGTACAGTCCACTCTGTAGAGCTCTGTAACTCTGTCCTGATCCTACAGGTGATGCTTCATTCTGCTTAAACCAGGTGTAGTTCTCCACAGGTGGGTTACTGTCACTGCTGCAGGTCAGATTCACTGAACTTCCCTCCACTTTCTCACCAGAGGGACTGATGGACACGTTCTTTGGAGAATCTAGAGCGTTTCATGATAAGAGTGAAGATAGAGATAAACGTACACTTATAAAGAACATCTTCATTCTTTATCACTGCATTATCTGTGTGAAGCTGCTTTGAGAAAATGTTCATTGTTAAAAGTGCAATACAAATAAAAATGAATTGAATAGAACCGAATTGATCATCAAAGAAATCAGATCATTGATTGTGTATTATGTTTCTTCAATACCAGACGAAAGTGTTAAACTATTTTCAGCACTTCTCACCACTGTGAGACATTCAAAATTTATACAAATAAATCTAAAAATATATATATATTTTTTTTATCAGGAAAGATTTTTTTTATTTGCTCAAAGTGTAATTCAATGTAGAGTAAAAGAACAAAAACCTAGAACAAAACTATAAACCTTCTACAAGACAAATCAAATCACACGTCTTTTTTTAATCCCATAATAATCCCTTATATATTTTCTAGAAATGATTAACATGTGCTTCTTTTCATCTGAACTCCTGGACTGTTGGTCAGGAATTTCTGTAGCATCTTCAAGTCTAAACCATCAAGCAGCATAAACTACATTTACCTTCTCATGAACTTGTTAATGCAAAATCCTCAATCACACAATAAAAATGACTGTAGTATAAAAGCATGTCAAATTACATCATGGGTTCAGGTAAAGATGTTCAGTCTCTCCATAGCATTTTATTTAATAGATAAAACCATTAACTTTAGATGTGGATCTAAACATCAAGATGAGT